>JAOVVA010152657.1:0-10131 GCA_028565275.1 Leiocassis micropogon | reverse complement strand
GAAACACCAGATAAAGTGGAGAAAGCATTGTGAGAGACACCATTGCTGGAGAACTTCTATTAAAAAGACAAAAAGTATCCAGTTAGTAGTCAGGACAAGAACAACATAATATATAGAAGAACAACATAAGAACATAAGATCTACTAATCTGGAAACATTATATCCAATGTTCACAAAAACCCATAAAAAACTTTAACTTAACTTCATCTTTACTTTTGACCTTCTGACTTTTTTGTGAAATCTATGTAAAAGTTGGAGCTGTTTCACTTCTTTGGTGTGACTTCGGGACAGAGACAGATTTACAGACAGCAGCTGAAACCGATCTGGATTCACTTTTGTTCCAGCCATACCAGTTATTGCTACTGTGCAAGAACCCAAACGTTTAACATGACTTTTCGTGCTTGTTCTTCATGTGATTAGTCACGATTAATGGTAATGAATCATGGTGAACAACTGAAGAATGTTGGCCGGGCCAAAACAGTACAAAGTAATAACTATTGCTGAGTTTAACTTCTAGCACTAATTGAGGAGTGCAATATTGCTTTTATTAAGGGTTGAGTTACTTGGTGATCATATATGCTTTATCAAATTTACACAGTGAAGGGGAAATTTTTCTTGCTGTGTTTCTGCAATAGTTTATGCGTGTGATCCCTCTTTCTCTCTCTCTCGCTCGCTCTCTAATTGCATGCTGGAAGTGAGTGGGCGTGGTGAGCGATGGCGTAAGAGCTTGTGTGCGTGAGTGAACTTTCGATCTTTTCTTCTTCTTAAATCACTAATGTTGTAAATATCTTTTTTTCTATGTTTAGAGATTAGTTGCTTTACAGTGTGTCATGTGTGTGTATTTATGGGTTGTAGAAAAATACGTGATGTGTATTTTTTCCCGAAGTTGTGGGACACAGCAGCGTTAAATTCGCTGCTAGAATGAACAGCGCTGTTGTGATCTTTATAGATAAACTAGAGAAAGTGAATGCCGTGATAGAGGCAAGAATGACAGTGAATGAACACTTTATTCCTGTTCACCCGCTCTCTATACCAGCTAAAAGGATCACCCTAGCCAACATCCCCTGTTTATTAGTGATGAGATCTTAAAATGTGAACTGTCACGACATGGGAAAATAGTTTCCCCAATTAAATTACTGTCTGGGTACAAGTCCCCTCTCCTGAAGCATGTTGTGTCTCATGGGCGTCAGGTCTATATAATACCCAATAGCCAGCAAAAGATCAACGTGAAATTTCATGTGAGAGTGGACAACTTCGACTATGTCCTGTATGCTACATCTGACATCATGAGGTGTTTCGGCTGTGGACAAGAAGGGCATGTGATCAGAGAGAATGCCCTGAGAAAACCGCTCAAAGTGAGTCTGATCCAGGTGAAGCTGTCAGTGGACAGGAGCACTGAGACCAATATGGAGAGCCAAAAAGGTCTCCAAAAGGATTCAAAAGAAACAGACAGTTAAAAAACATCAGTACTGTAGAAACAGTTACTGAAGACAAAGAAGTGTCCAACACACCCGAGAGCACTGGGGGTGTTAAAAAACAATAGCAAAGTGCAGATTAAGAAAAATCACATAAAAAAACAATCAGTGCGAACAAACTCAGAGTGTGACAACTGTAAATAGGAAGACTTTGAGTGTGACCTGAGTTCACCATTTATTAAAGAAAAAAAACCCACCTCACAGGAAACCAGTCTACTGTACACAGCTAAACAAATTCAACAATTTCTAAAGGCTACTTTCAATGGAAAAAAAGTCCAAAAAGTGCATTACTTTTTTCGTGGTATTCAGGCTGAAGAAATTAATACCCAAGTTAAAAGGAGAACTCTGTCAAAAAAAATAAAATAAATACAAATTATATATACTGTATGATTACGACAAATAGAATTTAATACTTTTTCTTCTTAAGTGTCACTGCATTGCACCTCTGCTCCTCCACTATGAATACTTTTTAAATCGCCTCTTTAAATTTAAAAGAAGAGGGCAATGATATATCAGCTAACAAAAATAAAATGTATTGATGTTTTATTTCTACAAGAAAACGGCGTGGATTGGAACAGGGAATGGACAGGGCAAAATTCTTAGAAACCAATTTTATTGTGCAGGTTACAAAAACAAACCATTTAAAATGGCAATTACTAAACTTCCTCCTGGGAGTCTACTTCAAATTCAATTGTGTTCAGAAAAAAAACAGCATTTTAATATTGAAATGCATGTAAATGTTGAAGTAAATAACTAGATAAATAAAGTCTTTTATGAAAATCTAAAAATATATCTCTCTCTCATACACACAAGTTTGTTAACATCATGCATAAATACACTATCTTCACAGAAAAGGAGCCAAGGTCAATGAGTCTGGGATCGAAAAAAATAATTAATTGTATCATTGTTCTTTTGATAAAAAATGGAAATGAGTCCCACAGACCCCAACACAACAGCTAATATTTTATTAGCAAAATACTACATTCATAAATGCAGATATCTTAAATATTCTCCTCTGTTGATGATATTAAAAAATGCCCTTAATAAAATGGAAAACCGAAATGCACTAAAATTGTTTAAATGGCTTGTAATGTATAATTTATTGTAATTGTGTCTTCTTTATTATTTTATTTCTCTTATGTTTTATGTTTCTTGAAATAGCTTTAAGAAACCAGTTTCTTAAAAACTGGATCAAGAGAATTTAATGAAACTTTGCCAGTTGTTCAGTATTTGCCTTAAATTAAATCAATATGTTCAGTAGAAGGGAACTTATGAGCAATTCTGTGCCAGATTAAATACAGCGCCTTTTTGGACAAATATATACTTTTTCCTTAGAGGTGGCGTGCTTATTAGCATCACTCAATATCGCTAATCTTAATTTATCTTAAATACAGAGAGTATGCTAAGGACAAAGGAATTGCCATAATGCCCCTTCAAAGCACCCGAATCCTCACAAAACACAAACTAACACACAACACAGCATGGATCACTCAAAAAAAGGCAAATACACTATGAAAACTGACCTTTAAAGATAAATGTGCAGATCATTATATGTTTATACTTCCTATGAAACGTTTAAAACCATTTTGTCTCATATGTTTCAAAACCATGGTGATAATAAAATAATTAATGTAAACCGCCACTATGAAATAAAACACGGGTCATTAGAGCAAATGTATCTGCAGCAGTCTGAGGTGAGGGCAAGTAAAATACCTGAACTGTGACCCCAGTGTTATGCGCTAAAATCAAATTGTTAAGTAAAAGTATTATGAAAAATTATGTGCCTGTAATGATCTACTTTAAACAGGGAGTGTACTTGTCTGACGAAAAAATAAGTACAACTTGGTGTAAACAAGGCATAAGACTTAACCTTACAGAATGTGATTTCTTAGTATTAATAAGTTAGAAAGAGAGTTCTGCTGTACAGAAAGACAGACAGACATGTACGTGGACATCCTGAAATAATATAATCACTGATTATGTTAAAGATCAGCAGATTTTTTTTTTTATTAAACATTTTAACTCTCTCTATAAACTCTTTACATATCAACAATGCATACTTATGCTAGTCAATTAGAAACAATTGCAACCTTAAACAAGAAAAGCTGTCTGGAGTGTAGATTCAGCACTTAAAATGACTTTTAAATATAACAGCCACCCCACTTCCCCAAACAGAAACTCACAGGGAACAAAGAAAAGAATATGGGGAAAGAAATTCAGAAAAAAAAAAAAACTGTACCAACTTTTGCCAGATCACCGGTAATTTCAATTCAATTCCATTCAATTTTATTTGTATAGCGCCTTTAACAATTGTCATTGTCGCAAAGCAGCTTTACACAATCAAAAGAATTATTTAAGTTTATATGGAATGTGAATGTGTATGAATCAAAATGGTCCGAGGGTGACAGTGGCAAGGAAAAACTCCCCGAGATGTTAATAGGAAGAAACTTTGAGAGGAACCGGACTCAGCAGGAAACCCATTTATACTGTGTGTTAGGTAGCAGGCAGTTCAGCATAACAGTTGATGGCAATTGATGTAAATATGGAGTCCAGGTAGTTATTGGAGACTCAGGTAGACTCAAACAGGAAAAAAATCTAAACGGTGAAAAGAAAAAAAGAAAAAATTCAAAGGGGAGGGTGGTCAATTTTTTTTTTTTTCTTTTTGTAGTTGGGGGGCACCTACAACTAACCATCCAAAATGATTGTGAAATATGTCACATATTTAAGAACAGTTTTAACAAAATGTAAGCTTAATTAAATTAACTTGGAGCCATCGAAACAAAACACATGCATTTAAATATGCAATTGTCACAACTATGATTTTATCCTTTCCATGGCTTCTATTTGGGAAGGATAATAAAAGTAGAATTAAAATCTACATAACCATTACTAATTAAATATTTTAATTTAATAGTACTGTAGTTTTGTATGACCATGCACCAGTCTCTCTCTCTCTCGAGAAATAAAATTACTATTATGGCATTTAAAAATCTATCTTTCACCCTTTTGTACCCAAGCATGTAGTTGAAGACACAAAGTCTAATGGAAAAACAAAACCTCTTCTTTAAATTGAGAATGAAATTACACAAATTTGTGTAAAGAACTCATCTTTTATTATCAATAAAGCTGTCAGTCATTTATAAAAACTCTCGTGTTAAACTGATGTCATTTTAATCGCATCAGTCTTCAGTTCTCTTTTCAAAATATGTCAAAAGCTGTGCTTGAACTGTTCTTTTGGCCATTGCAAAAATGCGAATTCTGATTGACTAGTTGCTGTTATTAGGTTTGATGATCATACATAGAGAGTTTTAATATTAAATTTTTATGACGAATTATACAGTACATAATTTGTGTCACAGCATTATGAATCTAAAGGAGATGGTAAGGGGGTGATGCTTTTTGTCCCTTTTTTTTTCTACAGAGAGGATGCCATCCCCCCACATCCCCCCCTCAAATCGAGCCCTGGAGATTCCCCCGCTTGCAGCTTTGTCTCATGAACCACTCAGGTCAGAGACATCCCCACGTATGTAATAACTGCTGTATGTGGTACAGAAGCCCGACAGCGGATGAACAAAACATTTCACAGATAAAGTGAGAGACATTAAATCTCACCTCTATTTATTTTTATTAATTTTTTTCCCAAAGATGCGCGGGTGTTTAAAAGTCATCCAATTGCACATGATTTGCTCATACAGAGCTGTCACACTTCCATTACCAACAGTAAAAACAATAAAAATAACATAATGCACAACAAGCCACACACATCTCATATCTCCATAATTCCCAGCAAATACAGACAATCAGGAAAAGTTAACAAAACTCACAAAGATCCCAATTTGGGAAAACAAATTACAATATAACTAAAGCAAGAAGAAAAAAAAAAAAGTCTATATTTTGGAAAAGTACACATAAGGACATTTAGTAACTTAAAGTAGAAAAAAATATTGTTCTCTTACTGTGCCTTCTTGACCTTCATGTGCATTGACCAAACTACGACTAAAGAGCGTGAGCGAGTCGGTGGTTAACAAGAGTTACAGTAAACACACCCTTCCTCTTTTATTGCTCATGATGACCATAATCACATTTTAATGCATGAAATAATTAATTAATAAAAAAAATTACATTTATATTATATATATATATATATATATATTTTTTTTTTTTTTTTTAACTGCTATATTCAAACCCATGTTAATGTTTTACCACCAGTGTGTGAACAAATAACCCCACAACCTTCACAACTTAGGAAGTGAAACAACACACCATGAGGAACATACAGTATATGTTTGAAACTGTCACATTTAAAAGAAAGAATTCATACATGTTATACTGCAAAAAGTAATTGCTAAATATACTTACTATAAAAAAGCTTCCTAGAACTGGCCAGCAATCTAAACTGAGCGATCAGGGGAGAAGGGCCTTAGTCAGGGAGGTGACCAAGTGTCCAGGCGAGGCTCCCGGATGAGGGCGGAGCCTCCAGGCAAGGCTCCCGGATGATGGTGGGACTTGCATTGTTCTGCCGCAGGGCAGGACGATTCTGCCGAGGGGCAAGCTGATTATCTATTGTCAGCTCGCCCCAGCGGTAAAGTCCCAGCCCCCTCTGCTATGCCTTAGTAAAGGTCGAGCATTCTGTCACGTTCAGGGTGGTACAGGCTGATATTATTGCCATGGGCATAAACAGGCAGGCATAGGCTCAGAGGGGTGTTTTCCAAAAAAAAAAAAAAAAAAAAGTCTTTAATGAAATAATAACATAAAACAAGCACACTGACGAAACCAAACCAAGACGAACAAACAACAACTTTAACTATAACAAGGCATAATGTGAAACAGGTGATATGGCGAGACACCGGGGCTCTGGCAAGACACCGGCTCTATGACGGCACATACAAGACATCTCTGGGGAAACACAGGCTTAATGACGAACACAGGCTCTAATACCCGTTACATAGATAAGCCCTATGGCGAAACACAGGCTTAATGATGAACACAGGCTCTAATACCTGTTACACAGATTATAAGCCCTATGGCAAAACAAAGGCTTAAGGATGAACACAGGCTCTAACACCTGTTACACAGATTATAAGCCCTATGGCGAAACACAGGCTTAAGGACGAACACAGGCTCTAATACCTGTTACACAGATTATAAGCCCTATGGCGAAACACAGGCTTAAGGACGAACACAGGCTCTAATACCCGTTACATAGATAAGCCCTATTGCGAAACACAGGCTCAAGGACGAACACAGGCTCTAATACCTGTTACACAGATTATAAGCCCTATGGCAAAACACAGGCTCAAGGACGAACACAGGCTCTAATACCTGTTACACAGATTATAAGCCCTATGGCGAAACACAGGCTTAAGGACAAACACAGGCTCTAATACCCGTTACATAGATAAGCCCTATTGCGAAACACAGGCTCAAGGACGAACACAGGCTCTAATACATGTTACACAGATTATAAACCCTATGGCGAAACACAGGCTCAAGGACGAACACAGGCTCTAATACCTGTTACACAGAATATAAGCCCTATGGCGAAACACAGGCTTACGGACATAAAACATAGTACACACAAACTAAGCATGAAGCTTACATGGGACAAGACAAGACTAGAGACACAGATGAGAGAACAGAGGCACAGAGAGACTAGAGGCACAGGGAGACTAGAGACTGGACTAGAGATACAGAGCTAGGCTAAGGATACAGAGCTAGGCTAAGGATACAGAGCTAGCTAGGGACCCAGAGAGGCTAGGAATACAGAGAGGCTAGAGACTGGACTAGGGACACAGGGTGACTAAGGATACTGAGCGGCCAAGGGATACTGAGGGGCCAAGGGATACTGAGGGGCCAAGGGATACTGAGGGGCCAAGGGATATTGAGGGGCCAAGGGATACTGAGGGGCTAAGGGATACTGAGGGGCTAAGGGATACTGAGGGGCTAAGGGATACTGAGAGGATAACTACTTACCTAAATTCTAACACCACACAACATGGCATGACACCGAATCAGCTCCACACACACTAAAACACAAGGAACATATAGCAACCACACTAGTGCCTTATCTGACAACAGAATGAACAGAACTTCAACTCAAACATAAATGAAAATACAAAGAGAACAAAAAAAACAAAACAAAATGCCCAGATACATGACTGTGATTACAAACCAACAATGCTCAACCCAGTTTCCCAGACTAATCAGCTATTTATAGAAGATTTAATGATCTGCCTCGGATCAGGTGAGCTCCCGCATCACCTGACTGAGGTGCCTTCTGGGAAACTGAGTCTGCAAAGAAAAAACTACAAACAAAACTGTGACCTCTAGTGGAGATCCCTTACACCAAGAACCCGATGGTCACTCTGTCAGAGCTCCAGAGGTCCTTTGTGGAGGGAGGACAACCTTCCAATAGGACAACCATCTTTGCAGCAATCCACCAATCAGGCCTATATGGTAGAGCCACTCCTTAGTAAAAGGCACATGGCAGCCCGCCTGGAGTTTGCCAAAAGGCACCTGAAGAACTCTCAGACCATGAGAAACAAAATTCTCTGGTCTGATGAGACAAAGATTAAACTATTTGGTGTGAATGCCAGGCGTCACGTTTGGAGGAAACCAGGCATCTCTTATCACCAGGCCAATACCATGCTTACAGTAAACCCTCTCTGGAGAGATCTTAAAATGGCCATGCTTGACATATTTACTGGCCTTTGGTTAAGTTTCATCATGTTCAGAGAAGAGATTGTGAGCAATTTGGTAAGGATGCTGAGGTTGGAACTGCCAGGTAGGAGGTGTAGAGGAAGACCAAAGAGGAGATTTATGGATGCAGTGAGAGAGGACATGAAGTTAGTTAGTGTGAGAAAAGAGAATGTAGAAGACAGGGTTAGATGGAGGCAGATGATTCGCTGTGGCGACCCCTGAAAGGAATAACCGAAAGACAAAGAAGAGGTTTAGTTTCATCATGGGACAAAACAACTCTTCTTATTTTTTTTAATGCGCATTCATCTTGTGCATGCACAATGTAAAGGGACACAGGTCTTTAGAAACGACATTGATGAAGATGAACTTGAAGTCCCGCACTTTTCTGGGATGCTGGCACAAGTAGATACAGTACGCTCATGATGACCAGTTTATTATTATCATTTATTATTTATTTTCTTGCATTTTTTTCCCAGAAGTTCTCCCTAATTTAGTTGTATTCAATTTCTTCCCATCACTAGGGGCCCCCACATTAAGGCTACTACAACCATCCAGTCGGGAGGGCTGAAGATTACACCACCGACAGCATCTTTTCGAACTGCTCACTCACACACCGTTGGGGGCAGAGTAACACACTTGGAGGACAGTGCTATCTCCTTCCGCTTGCATGAGCTCACAGATGTCCGAGCCATAATTAATGTGAAGGAAAAAAGGTTCAGCGCGACAAGTGAAATGACATTGATGAGGAATACCTGGATGCTTATATTGGTGTTCTTCTTCTTGCTGGTGTTTACAAATCCAGCAATGAGGCCACTGATATTCTCTGGGATGCGTCGACAGGCAGAAACAATGTCACTTTAGTTATTTCGAATGATATCAAAAGTCCTTAGATTTGACAACAGAGTAACTAGAGAAAGATCTGACAAGCTTGCTCCCATCAGGGATGTCTGGAAAAGGTGGGTGCAGCTCCTTCCACTGATGTTCAACTCAGGGCCAGAGGTAACAGTAGATGAACGTTTTGTCCCTTTCCGTGGAAAATACCCTTCCCTGCAGTACATGCCTAGTAAGCCAGGAAAATACGGCATAAAAATTTGGACAGCCTGTGATGCAAAAACCAGCTATGCATAGAATCTGCAGATTTACACAGGCAAACATGCAAGTGGCATTCCTGAGGAAAATCAAGGAAAACGTGTAGTCCTCGACATAACTACTGGACTGCGGGGTCACAATATCACGTGACAATTTCTTTACCAGCTATGACCTTGGACAAGAACTTCTCAGGTGGAAACTTACCATGGTGGGCACAATTAAAAAAAAAAAAACCTGACCTGCCTTCTGAAATTTTGTAGGTGAAGGACAGGGCTCCACTTTCTTCAAAATTTGCTTTTGCAGACACCACCACGGTTGTTTCATATTGTCTAAAAAAAACACCGGAGTGTGATACTTATGTCCTCTTTTCACAAAGAAGCAGCTGTGTCATCTGCAAGTGACAAAAAGCCCATAATTATCTTGGACTATATAATAAAAACAAAGGTGGAGTGGACAACCTGGACAAGCTGACTGCCACCTACACTTGCCAGAGAATGACCAGGAGATGGCCAAAGGTTGTGTTTTATAACATTCTAGATGTGTCTGCATACAATGCATTTGTGTTGTGGACCCACATTTACCTAGGGTGGAACTCAACCAGAAAAAACAAGCGGAGAATGTTTCCTGAGGAGTTAGGAAGTTCCCTTGTCAAGGCACATGTGACAGGTCGAGGAAATGATCTAATAACAAGGGTTAAAAAAAGCAAAAAAAAGTAACCCCCCCACACTCCTTATTTAATTTCCTTATTTTTTTCTTTTATTTAATCCTTGTTATAACTCTTAGGCCTTGTCCACACGGGCGTTAAAATCGAGCGTTTTTCTCGCGTTTGTAGCGTCCGGTGAGCGCGGATCAAGCGGTGAGTGTTTTC
>JAOVVA010152636.1:0-10132 GCA_028565275.1 Leiocassis micropogon | reverse complement strand
TGTGTGTGTGTGTGTGTGTGTGTGTGTGTGTGTGTGTGTGTGTGTGTGTGTGTGTGTGTGTGTTTGTGTGTGTGTTTCTCTCTCTTGCGCCTTTAGTGTACACACACACTAAAGGCGAGAGAGAAAGAGAGGGAGAAAATGGATTTTTAACCTCTAATGAGACTTTCTTTTGCTTTACATGCGCGCACACACACGTGTGTTATAAGAAACAGTACACGCACGCTGTACACACGCGCTTTCAAACACAAAATAAAATATTTTTACACACATGGTAAAAGGTACACGCGTGCACGGATGTTAATTATACCAGTAAGCACTAAGACCCAGCAGGGAAGACGATTACCCACAATTCCGCGGCTCAAGAGAGAGAAAAACCATTGGCTCAGTTGTGATCTCGTGACGCTCGCCGTCAAAACAAGAAGCGCATGTGTGCTACATGATACTCGGTACTCGTAAACCAAGACTTGTTCGTTTTCCAAGTCAAAAATTATTCAAAATTTTTGCTCGTCTTGCGGAACACTCGCAAACCGCGTTACTCGCAATCTGAGGTCTTACTGCACTAATCTAGGAATGAGAACATGGCCGTTGATTTATGATGACAGCAGAATTGCAGATCTAAAGAAGGTACAAATGTGAAGTAAATACTAATAGAATAGTTTTCTAGGAGAAAGCTCAACCTACTGCTGTAGTCTTCACCTAATTCTTAATCAAAATTGAAGTATTGATTAAAGAGATTGTGGAAGATTATAAAAAAAAACAAATGTTTACTCAGATAGGGACTTCTGTTTTTTGTGTGTGTTTGTACAGGATGGACGTGACACAGGGCGCCTGGCCAAAAGGCGTGTCAGACACATCGAGCAATATTTCTCCCTTTAAATTTAGACTTAACAGCAAGTATGAGCTTCACTGCTTAGCTGAGGTTTGATTTAGGCCTATAATTTGACAACTGGGTCAAGTTCTTTTTTTTTTTTTTGTATCCTGGTTTGAGAACGGACAGTTTAAAATATTTACAACAATTATTAAACAAAGGGAATGCAAATTTTCTTCAACTACCTCAATCCAGAGGTTAATCAAAACCACTTAATGTGTGTTCATAAGATTGAGGTTGTGTGGGCTTTTCTAGGCATGTGTAGAGGTTGTACGGTATTGGATATCAACAGGTAAATAGAAGCATTTTTATTTTTTTTATTATTTATATGAGTAGAATTACTTCTACTCATCACTGAGTTAATTACATATTCTCATGTTTCATTTAATCTTTAGATTTCAGAATATTTTATATACAAGCCTGCATGTATCTACGTAAGAGATGTATTTGTCTGTGGTGTGGCCTCCTCCACTGCAGACAATATAGGCCTGATCGAGGGCCAGGGCCATGGGCATCCAAAACACACTTTATAGTCTAGACAACATTCTTCATTCCTCTGTTGAGTGTTTACACAGACAGAGACAGACGCTGTGTCATACCTGATGGAGACAGAGAAAGATGAGAAAAAGCCAAGATAATAAGTCAAGTAGACATTGTTAAGACATTTTATAATGATAAATCAAGTACTGTGCAAATTTTTTTAACATTTTACCTTATAACACAATTTATACCAAAGGACTCCTAAATGCTCATTTGTGGATTGTTATTTTTTGTTTCAAAACATCATTTTTGACCATAGTTCTAGTGGCAGGGAACACTTTGCCAAAAACTTGATCAATGCACAGAACACATAAACAATTTTTGTTATTGTTGTTGTTGTTGTTTCAGTAGAGTTTAAATATTCTAACAGAAAAGAATTCAATACTGAGGGGTTAAAAGTTTGATCTTTGTTAATTACATCACAAGAAACATAATATTTTATATGTTTCTAATTGGTGTATTTTATGTGTTTCTAAACATATGATATCATAATATAATACAAAAATTAAATGCATTCTTTTCTGATTTCCTTTTTTGTTTTTCATGAAAATTATATTATGGATAACAACTTGGGTGAAAAGTTAAATCTGAAAGATTTATCTTAAATTCTGTATTGTTTAGTATCGCCCCTTTTGCTTTAATGACAATGTATAAAACCCAATAATCGATTTTAGATCAAATCCATGAGAGTGCTGTCTAAACATTTGCTCCAGTAGAAGATATTTGGAATTAGAAAATCTGCAAACATCTCAGACTTTTGTTTCCCACTTTATGAACATAAAGTTGCTTCAATAGGCTCAAATTATCTTTCACTGCTTATTATGTATTTATTATTTAATACGATTAGAAGATTGCATTGGAATAAAACACTTAACAGTATTTATTGTTGTAGAATGATGATGCTTTATTTGTGCTGTGTTTAAAAATTGTTTTGCTAGCTAGAATTTCAAAACATTGATGATCCATATTTAAAAATGGTTTTCACTCCATGATGAATATGAGAGGATTCAGTATTATCTATATCCTTAATTTAATAACTTGTTTCTGACTCACTCATCACTCATCTTATATACTTAATCCTGTGTAGAGGGTCCCAGGGGGCCTGGAGCCTATTCCAGGAAACTTAGGCACAATGTGGAGTACACTCTGGACAGGTTGCCAATCCATCACACACACACACACACACACACACACACACACTACGGGAAATTTGGAGCCGCCACTTTGACACCTAATCTGCATGTCTTTGAACTGTGGAAGGAAACCGGAGTACCTGGAGGAATCCCACAAAGCACGGGGAGAACATGCACACATGAGACAGGAATCGAAATTGGCCAGAAATCGAACCCATACCCTGGAGGTGCAAGGCCAGATTGCTAACCACTAAGCCACCATGTCATTTTAAGCAATTTATTGCTTATTAGATCTAAAAATAAAGTTAAACTGATTAACCCTAAAGTATTTTAGATTTGTTTGTCCAGTCTGACTTTATTTCTGGTAGGCTACCATTTAAAAACTAAAATGAGAAATATAGCTCGCACTGTAGGCTACTGTTCAATAGCCCCAATGTTTGGTAAGTTCCTTTTCTGCAATTTATAGGTCAAGTAATGTGCATGGCTTTTAACCACCAAAATAAAATATGTCGTCTTGAAAGATGTGTAGCTGTACCCATACTGACAGTTCCTGCCCTTCCAAACAAGGAACACAAAGAGCAACACACTCTTCACAGCTACTCCCTCCAGACTAACAGTGGATCCTGTTGTCCCCGGTTACAGTGACAGAAAAGACCCAGACAAAGAGGTATTTGGTGTGAATGGCAGGCAGTAGCTCACTAACTTTACTTTAAACAAAGGCTTTCCAGTGTGGCGAGCGTCACCCAAGGGCTTTCCAAAATCAGGCATCGGTCAATGAACATTTGACGCCCATCATCAACACTTTGAAAACAGAATTAGAGAAAATAACTTCGCTTATAGAGGTGTTTCATTTCAGCCAAAAATGTGTTTGTCAAGTAACTTTGCAATCTTAAAGTCATTTAAAGGACTGTTTCTAATCTTAAAAAAACAAAAAACAAACAATGAATCATTTTGGGGAGCTGTAAATAGGAGAAGCAGTAGATGTGTCACTGTCAAATATCTACCAAAGTGTAACCACATACCAAATACTTTGTGCATTACCCTCTCTAAAGACTAAACTGTTTTGCTCGCATCTCATCTGAAAAACTTCTTGTTTTAAATGACCCTGTGGTTATGTGGTCATACTACATTTCAGAACTTTTCCTTCTGTTTAGCTCAAAAATCATAGCTCCCTAAAATAAGAATGTAACTGAGGTTTTTGATGTTTTTTTCTCTTTAGTTAGCCAGCCACAATTTCTGAAGTTAGGTATGCATAAAAACGAATAAATAACAAAACTACTGTAGAATAGGGTCAGTAACCAGCAGAACTTATCTACTGTCAGCTCATTGTTTTTATCTCATGTCTGTATGCAGGGGTAAAAACCTGTTACATGAACTTTGTTTAAGCAAACACAATCTGGAAAAGTGGAAAATAAAAGTCTGGCTCTGGGAGACATGATAATTGAAACTAATGTGCATCAGTGTGCTTCCTCAATTCCTTATTTAGTCAGGACTGATTGAGAGAAGACTTCCAGCTTCCAGTATTTATTTTACCATAGCCAACATAAATAGGTCGTTTGTTTTGCCAGCCTGTAGAGTGTGTGAAGGGTAACCGGAATAGACTTAAAGTACAAGCTGGGAACAAAGTGAGGCAAAGTGGCCATATGGTGAAAGAATTTAAGCTTGGCAAGCCATTTCATTTTTTTTGTTTGTTTGTTTCGAATATCTTTGAATGTGTGATATCTTTGAATGTATGTAAATAATTACTATCCCCAATCATCTGAACAAGAGCGTTTTTCTCACCAAAATAACCTTCCAGGTTAGGAATATACCCAGAGTTACTGCATCTCTAAAAGTTGCATTTAGAACTAATACATTGTTTTTTGTTGCCCTAATTATTTTTGTTCTGCAGACAGTTCCAGAAGAGTTATTAGCTTCTGTGAAATGTGTCCATCTAAAACTTTACAATGTGTTTGAGCAGCTTGGGTGAGAGGTGTTCCTATTGAGACAATGAACTAAAACCATGGGAGAATCTGTGAAGAATGCTGCAAACCTTTTCATAGGTGTTGACCTTTACACACTTTTGTCCATTGCTAAGGACAGTGTCTTCAACAAAGGACTGAAGACCATTCATAGAGACAAATGTTTTCAGTGCCATAAAAAAAGTTCTGTCTGCATCATGGGAATATGTTTGGGGATATAAAAATGCTCAAAGGCAGAGAACATGTTTTCTACATGTTTCCTCATCCAGTGCAGGGTCATATAGAGCCTGGAACATATCACGGGGATGGGATGTTCGTGCAAATTTCAGGGCTCAATTAAACACACTCACACACCCAATCATACTTTACATAATCTGGAAACACCTTGTGTGCACAATGTGTGTGTGTGTGTGTGTGTGTGTTTGAGTATTTTTTTTTTTTTTTTTTATGAAAACTACTGTATATAATAGTGCTTAAAAACACTGTTTTTCCTTCTTTTGGGTTTGGGTATTATTATTATTATTAGTTTATTTATTATTATTATTATTATTATTATTATTAATATTATAACCCATGTGCTACCACTGTCAGTCCCAAACCCAAAACATGGTTTAAAAACAGGGAAACACATAGTTAAGCAATATTGTATAGTTTTCAATATTTAAAAAAAATGTATATGTACACTAAAGGTGCAATGTGTAGAAAGAAACTTTCCTCTATTACGAAACAGCTACCAGAATCCAGTGCCAGCTACTTCTTTCACACATACATACAGACAAATCGTTGGCTGGGACATATGAGTAACCTTGGATAAAGGTCAGATTTTAGGTATAAATTCAGGGGGACACTGGATTAAGCAAAAGGTGGATCAGTCAAAAGGTGAGTCAAAACATATGGACATTTTTTAGGATGTCAGTTCAGTTTGAAACAATATGCATTCTAATAATAAATAAACCTTTAATTTAACCTTTTTAAGGTTAAAATCTAAAAAGTATTTTGTCTTCTAAAGTTAGAGGTGAGTTTACTGTTTTAACTTCATCAGACTCAAATTCTAACACTGTTGTTTCTTTCTTTTTAGGTATGACAAAATAAAGACTCTTTTCATTTGTCTTGGTGCCTTACTTATCATAAATTACAGTAAGTTTCTAAATCCATAAGATTTAAATTAGTTTTCCAATTAAAAAATATTAATTATTATTAAGCGTGAAATGCAGAAATCCTCCAACCTCTTTTGTATTTGGTCGATATTAGATGAGGCTTTGTGGTGTTGTGGATGTTTTGGAAAAGTTTGTTCAGGTAGATGAGAGGAATGTGGCTCTCTTTTGCAAAATCCTGTCTGTGCTATCATAAATGCCCGTAAGAACTTTATTTACGATTAAGCTCAATCAATGAAAAATATGACTTGTACAATCTAAATAAAAAATATATGTAAAATCTATGTCAATATTTTAAACACTCATTGTTATAAACACTTATTTCTTGAATTCACCCTAGGATGCATGTTCCATCTGCTCATTCAGATGTAGGGAAAAAATATATATTTTTTTATTAATTACAATTTTATGTGTTTTCCAACAGCTACCTTTTATGTGAAAGGCTGCATGAGTGAGTACATCTGTAGACAGCAACAGCGGGCTCCTAATACCACTGCTACCTGCTGCACTTCCAACTATTGCAACCGCTATGACTACAACTAGCCAAGAAGTTAAAATCCTTTACACATTTATATTTCATGTGAATAAAATATAATTTGTAGATTTTTTTCAGGAATCTGCTTTACTTGATTTGTTTTGTTAAATGATGGAAATTGTCAGTGAAAGAATGAAAAGAATAATTGTCAAATGAAAGAATAATTTCTTTGAAAATAGCACTTTTGTCTTTTTATATGTGGTGTTCAGTTCATCAGCACAACTACTGTAAACAATATTTACAGTAGGTGTTGTATAAATATACACTACCGCTCAAAAGTTTGGGATCGCTTGAAAATTTGTTTGTATTTGTTTGGTGATTTATTTTTCTACATTCCACAACAATACTGGGGATAATACTGGGGAACTATAAAATAATACATATGGAATTAGGTAATTATGTAACAACAACAACAACAGTCAGTTGTTATTTTAAGACGTGAAGGTCAGCTGTTCTGGAACAGTTCTTGCAAGAACAGTATTGTCAAGTGCACCATGATGAAGCTGGCTCCCAAACTGACCTCTGCTGCAGAGGAGAAGTTCATTTACAGTTACCAGCCTCAGAAATCACCAATTAACAGCACCTCAGCTCATCTGAGCTGTTCAAAGGAGATTATTCCATATTTTGGATGTCTTGCCCAGATTATTGCATATTTTGGATGCCCAGCATTGCTTTACAATGTAGAAAGTAATATAAATCAGGAACTACCATGGAGTTGGAAAGTGCAGCTATAGGTCAAGATTTTTCATTAATGTTCGCCTCAGATATTGGAATCTCAGTCATTTTAACATCTAGTGAGCAGCAGTTCAGCAGGTAGAAATGGCTTTTCTATGAGAGATGTTACAGAAGGAAAAACAAAAAGGCAACAGTAACTTACTGTAAATTGCCACTAATTACAACAGTATTTTACAAGCATATCGGATGTCACTGTTGTTTAAAATAATTTCATTGACAAGGTAACCTAAAGACATATCATCACCAGATATTGATACCAGAAAGTTATCAATTCAGTTCAATTTAATTTGATTTATACAGTATTGGACTTTTAACAATGGTGATCGTCACAAAGAAGCTTTACAAAATCAAAAGAAAAATGGAGAAATGAGTTTAAATGTGTGAGGAAATATGTATAAATCAAAATTATCAAAATGTCCGTGATATCATTTGGATGATATCAGATAGCAAGGCTTGATTTGTTGTTATACTGTGTGTTAGAAAGCTGGAATTTTAGTATAACAGGAGATTTTGTATGAAGTCCACTTTCATTATTGGACGGTCAGGTCAAAAATGAATGTTTTTAAGTTAATATAGAGTTCACTTTCATTATTATAGTCTTTTTTCATCAGTTAAGTCTGTTTGTGGGAATTT
Organism: Leiocassis micropogon; assembly: GCA_028565275.1. Taxonomy (NCBI): domain Eukaryota; kingdom Metazoa; phylum Chordata; class Actinopteri; order Siluriformes; family Bagridae; genus Leiocassis; species Leiocassis micropogon. The sequence goes on along the minus strand of JAOVVA010152636.1, from coordinate 2,573 downwards.
CAGTCTTGAACTATCGAGTGACTACAGTCACAAGTCATCAGAGAACAGCTGTCTGCATCAGCCAAGTCCAACACCATCTTCATGGTCAAGTGGAACCCTCCCCACTCACCACTTGCATCCCAAGCATATCACACAGGCCTCAGTGCGACAGAACGGTGGTACCAGGATGAGTAAAACAGGTTCAGAGGGCAAAGGGGGTCTGGATGACTAGCAGCTCAGGAGCAGAATTTTTATTTTATTATACAAGAAAAAAATAAAATACAAGATTTTTTTTTTCTACATTGTCAGTTTTTTCTGTCAAAACCTGTATAATGCTTTCTGTAGAGAGGTAGGCTGCTCCTGGCTGTAAATACCTGCAAGGGTCCTGAATCTTTTAGGCATGAATAAGGTAGTTATAGAAAAAGCTACCATTAATTAAAATATTATCACTTTAACCCCAATGACCCCAAATCGGTAGCTGATATAATCAGAGTGTAGAGACTGGCATTGGAAGTGCAGAATCACACTAATGCTGATACAGTCTTTTTACATACTTCATAGTGCTTGACTCCGTATGAGTAACCTGATTGGACAAGAGGCATTCCACAAGAGGTGATGATAAACTGGCATTTGCAGCATGGGTAAAAGTAGCTCAGTACCGTCCATGGTACTAAGGAGAAAGTAGCTACCTGCTGAAACTAAACAACACTTTGTCTTCTTAATACCTGTGCCCAAGTCATTCTGAATTGCCTCTATGTTGGTTTATTTACACCTTAGGCAAGGTACAAAGCTAACTAGCTTCTAACACAAGGATGAATCCCAAATCCCTCTGTAAACCCAAATCAAGGGCACTACTTGATGTGTTAAACAAGTCATTGTACACCCTAGTTCAAAAGCTTTCTATTTAATGCTATTTGGCATTTAACTCAGAATCTGGAATTTAACAGGCATAATATTCTAAAGTGGAATAAGTGGAAATATAAAGAGAAATATCAAGATTTACAGGACTGTCCACCTGTTTTATTTTTTCTCACCTTTTGGCTAAATAGTACTGGGAAGAATTTAAAACTACTATCTCATTAACTTTCGGCCACTAACTGTGGATATGTGTTGAAATAAAAATAACTGGTTAAATAAAAAACAAATCATAATATGTTGATAATAAATGGTGTTTGTGGAATTGTTGAATAAAAGCAATTAATCCTTTGTTAATATAAAAATTTTGAAAGTATTTTAACTTGTAAAGTGAGTGGTGAGTTTCCTGATGTAACTTCCTCAGACCCAAACTCTAACACTGTGTACCTTCACCACCTCACTATTTCTGTTTATTAGCACTGGATAACTTTTGGACTTGATCAATTTCTTCAAACAAGAAAAAGCTTGAAAAGAAAACGGGCATTGGTCCTCGTATCTTACAAGGATCGACTCAAAGAGTAGTGGAAAAAATAAAATGTGATGTCCTTATATGAGGACAGTGGGGTCTCGTGGGGTTAAAGTTATGTTTCTTTCTTTTTAGGTATCATAAAATTAAGAAGTTTGACATTTGTCTGGTTGCCTTACTTAGCATAAATTACAGTAAGTTTCTAAACCATGAAATATAAAATATTTTTCTAATTATAAAATGTATTATTAACTGCTGAAATTCAGAAATCCTCCAGCTGCTCTTGTATTTGGTCTACAGTATATTAGGTAAGGCTTTGTGGTGTTGTGGATGTATTGGAAAAGGCTGTTCAGGCAGACGAGAAGAATGTGCAATAGCAGGCACCTCGTACCACTGCTACCTGCTGCACTTACGTCTACTGCAACTAGCCAAGAAGTTAAAACCCAGTACACATTTATATGTAATGTGAATAAAATAAAATGTGTACATATAGGGCATCGACTTTAATGGATTTGGTTTGTTATATGATGGAAATTTTACTTTTGATTAAATAAATTAAACAACTCTTTAGAAATTGCACTTTGTCTATTTCTATACAAGTTTATACAAGGAATTCAATAAGACATAAAATAATTGAAGATCACATCACCAATAAAAACAAATTTCTTTATTTCCATATATTTCATAGAGATTGGTACTCAGTAATTTTTATGAAACTTGTGGAAATGACTTAAAATACATAAATAAAAATAAAAAGCAAAAATACGTTTTATTGAACAAGGCAGTTTTGTTTAGGCTAATCAGCAATTTTGAAAATAGAGTTATCAACAAAAATCTGGTCTACTTATAAATTACCGGCACAAAATGTTACCTGAAAAGTGTGGGGCATATTATGTGTATCGTTCTTTTAAAAAAAAATTTTAAAAAAAAGACATTTGATTTGTTCTTATGATTGTGGTTATTCAAGATTTCTCAAACATGAAACTAATCCAAGAATTTTCTTTTCTTTGTTCTTATGCGGTACACTTGCTTCTCCAGGCAGTTACTCATAGTCATGTTGGTGTTGCATATCTATACTAGATTGCTTAGAGGACTCTACCTGTTTGGAGGATTACTCACCAAATTCAATTCAATTAAATTTTATTTATATAGCGCTTTTAACAATGGTCATTGTCTCAAAGCAACTTCACAAAAATGAAAAGAAAATTTGAAA
>JAOVVA010152585.1:0-10133 GCA_028565275.1 Leiocassis micropogon | reverse complement strand
GAGGAGAACCAGTCTTTCACACACACTACAGCAAACCACAGCCACTGTGTGTCACTGGTGAGGAAATACATCAACAATAATTTTGTGTGCGTGTGTGTGTTGATGAAGAGAGAGTAGATCAACTGGTAGCATATTTTAATGATGAAACATTTTATCATGGATTCTCTTGTGATGGGCGTGCACCCAAATCTTTTTTCCGCTCGTCCCTCACTCCAGAGGCATGCGCACTTGGCATGCGGGCTCATCTTCAGCAGGTGTTAAGGGGCGGGGCTTGCTGGCACAGCTGGTTGGCGATGACTGCAACCGTGTCATTGCAGAGGCTGCAAGGGCCACTGTCTATGTGAGTCCACTTCACCACTCTGCCACCATCACTCGCCGGCAGAAAGGAGAGTAGCATGTAAAAGAGGCCACCCCATGCACCCCAGGAACTCTCTTTAATATATATTGTATACTGCTCTTTAATCAGCTGCTGAAGGACTGCACTGAGTTTCATTGAGGCAAGCCGTCATGATCCAGTCACTTAAAGGAAAGGGCTGCTGACTCAATATTTAGGCTTCCCTCCCCAGTCAGCATTTCCGCTGCAGCCACTAGAGAAGTGACAGCCACGCTGGCCAAAGTCGTGTACCAGTGGCCACACCGAAGGAGGACTGGGTGGGGTGAGCAGGCCACGACTCTAAACGTGGTACTGAGAAGCCGGCCAGAGTCACCGTCTATTAATGTCAACTTTGCCTCTCTATTGCCACCATCGCCTGCCAGCCATGTGCCTACATGCCAGCTGGGCACTGCTTATGATTTCTTTCTTTCCTCCCTCCTTAAATTTCTTTCCTTTCCCCAATTTTATAATAAAAAATACCCTTTTCTAGACCTCGCCTTGTGTCTGTGTGTCTGTGGTGTGAGTTAAAGATCTTACAAATTCAGAAAAAGCTATAGCTGTGTTAATTATAACTATACAATAGAATATATATACTATAACCAGGAAATCTGATTGGTTGCGAGGCTTTACATGAATTGTGATAATAGACAATGACATCACTGGGACACTTAACTATACGTATCACATCCCAAGTGTTTTAATAACCATTTTTTACCCCAATTGTCAGTCGCAGACAGGGTGAAAGTAGGTTGGTACAGTCCACAGTATTGAGGAGAGAGCGGCTGCCTGCCAAAACCCACATTTAAAACCAGCCACAGAATCACTTTCAGCAAGGAAAACATATCTAATAATGTTATGTCTCCTTAAACAACACTTTGTCTACTTAGTAATTGCTTCTAAGTCAAATCGAATCATATGAATCATATCTGAACTATCTGTGTTTACACATGTGGACAAAATTGTTGGTACCCTTCGGTCAAAGAAAGAAAAACTCACAATGGTCACAGAAATAACTTTAATCTGACAAAATTAATAATAAATAAAAAATTCTATGAATGTTAACCAATGAAAGTCAGACATTGCTTTTCAACCATGCTTCAACGGAAATATTTAAAAGAATAAACTCACGGAACAGGCCGAGACAAAAATGATGACAAAAAAAAAAGAGTTAGGAATGTAATTCAGAATGTATAGTTTTGTTTTGTTTTATCATCAATAATATAATCATTGATTAAATACATCACCAGATTTAATCCTTTTGGTTGCATTCATAATTATATATTGTCTGTGTTTCCCGGTGAATCTCCACCTTCTCTATGTATAGTTTAATCTGCTATCTTAGCTAAATAATGCCCAAAAACCCATTTTTTTCCTGAGTTTTTGGCAAAATTAAATACTATTGACATAAATGTAAATATATTAATATTAATATAATTGTTAACAGGTGAGTCTCCTCCAGTGTCTCTGATCATCAGTCCCAGCAGAACTCAACACTTTACTGCTCACTCTCTCTCACTGAGCTGTGAAGACCAGAGAGACTCTACTGGATGGACAGTGAGAGGATACACACACAGTGAGACACTGTTAGATTGTTCAACAGTTTCAGGATCTACATGTAAAATCCAAAGCCTCTCTACATCACACACTGGAGTTTACTGGTGTCAGTCTGAATCTAAAGGATGCTGTAATCTTCGCAACATCACAGTGCACAGTGAGTCATTTTATCAGTTCTCACAAGCAGACAGCATGTAGGACTAAATGACCGAACTATTATCTTTAAAACCTTGATATATTCCACTACATGGATAAAATAATCATTTTTTTATTCAGTATATTTAGTTTATAACTTTTCGTTTCATTTGTGAATTCCATATAAGTATTCCAATATAAGCATTGAATCCACCAATAAAATAGAAATCTAGAAAAAAGGGGCAAATTAATAAAAGTACCTGTTATAATCCACTTACAGGAAACTCATATGGCTCAACATGTTAAATAGCTTTTAACAACAGCGACACTGTATATGCATTCTTCAAAATATAAGAAATGCATTAAAGTACAAAAGAGGGAACCATTAAAATATAATGCCTGCCAAAAAAAAAAAAGGTTGAACTTGCCAAAATTTTATGTACCACCTTTAGCTTTGATTATTGTACAGTGTTACGATATTGTACATGTGTTGCGATATAAACAGTGTAAATGATTTCATCTTGCACCCAACATTCTGTCTCAATTTGAATCCTGGAATATGCCTGTGCCATCAGGGAAGAAAAAGTCCATAGATGTGATAACCTGGTCATTCAGTACATTCAGGTCATCAGCTGTCTTTATTTTATTGCCACATAACATTGTTGAGACTAGCCCTGAGCAACCAGATCATAGCACTGCCTCTAGAGGTTTGTAGAGCTAGTAAGTGTTTAACTGACTTCCATTATTTTTTCTGACCATATTTGTCTTATGAAGTCCTTACAGGTTTGCACAGTTCTGAACCTAATTCCAGTGATTTCAAATCTCCTTAAATTTTGTCCATGCTTGATGCAGGCCAATAATTTGACTCTTCATACTGTAAATGGTGACTTTTCACCATTGGTGGCATGGGTGGCTGTGTATAACATCTCAGTGGCAAGGAGGGTTAGAGTTCAGTACTATAGTTCAGACGGTGCAACAATAATATAAAATACTGCATTTGTTGTTGTTTTTTTCAGGTCTTATGAAGTTTGGCATGTTATAGTAATAATAGAATTATTGCTTTATTTTGCACAATTTATGTTTTTAGTGATTTCTTTCTTTCTCTTTCCTACAGATGGTGATGTGATCCTGGAGAGTCCTGTCCATCCTGTAACTGAGGGAAATCCTCTGACTTTACGCTGTTTATATCGCAACACAAAGATCTCAGACTCTGGTGTCAATTTCTATAAAAATGATTCAGTTCTCCAGTTCCAGACTTCAGGAGAGATGACCATCAGTAGTGTCTCGAAGTCAGATGAAGGTTTCTACCACTGTACACACCCAGAGAGAGAAGAGTCACCGAAAAGCTGGGTTTCAGTCAGAGGTGAGGAAACCACGTCTACTTACTTTAGTTATATTTGTATTAAGATCAATTCAATATGAGTTAAATGGATATTTAGGTTCTTGTTTTTGCCTAGTTTCAGCTTCTGGATCCTCTGGTGTAGTTGTAGGACTGAGTTTGGCCTTTGTGTTTATCATCTTAATCGTCTTATTGATCCTTTTGCTACGCCACAAGGAGACAAAAGGTTTGATAGAAGACTCCATGGTGTATTTGCTTTTTCAGTTATTGTCTTGTATTTTACTGCAAATATACCATGTGAAGGCAATGTTTTAACTTAGTTTTATTGTTTTACTATGTTAAAAAGGTATAGGATATCAGATTCCTTCCACAGTAAATCAGAACAACAATCAGCCTGCAGGTCAGTCTGCATTAACGATAAACACATCAGCATTTCTTTTTATCCATGATTTAATCTTTATTCTTTTTTCTCTTTAGATGGTCACCCTATCTATGAAAATGCTGCTTTGAGATCTAGAGGTGTGGTTAATTTGTGTTTAAAATATAGATAAAGAATAAAATATAGATAAAGGTATCAACATAACATTAGCTTTCTAAAGCTTTAATTTTATCCTGTTTTAGTTGATTATGCAGCTGGTTCCAGCAATACAATGTACTCACAGGTTGTAACTTGGAAAAAGTATCACAAAGGTAACAACACAGCATCAACCATTAACCTTTTTTTTTCTTTGCCTTCGCATTATTCAGAATTGATTTCTATAGTAGATAATGCACTGACATAACCAGATAATAAGATGTATTCACAAATTGAGATTAGAAAATTTACATTTCATGGTAAAGGTGATTGCCTGCGCAGTATTTTAAAACAACGAACAAACAAAGTGTTTAATATGTCACCTTCTGCTTACAATTCCGAAAAGTTGATTAAGCAGGAGAGGCGACCGTGCTTTTTCTGTGTCCAGGCCCACCCTTTGAAACAAGCTCCCTTTTCATGTCCGTTCAGCTCACAGTGTTGAAATTTTTAAATCGAACTTAAAAACGTATCTGTTTACCATGTTTAAGCTTTTAAACATGTGTTATAGTGGTTTTGTATCAGTAATTTGATGGTTTTGGTGTTTTTGAATGATTTTTTTTTGGCTTTGTTATGTAAAGCACTTTGGTCAACTATCGGTTGTTTTTAAATATGCTATATAAATAAATTAACTTAACTTAAATTAACTTAACTATCTACAGCTCTTTATTATGCAATCAGACTATTTTGTTCTCATCAGATGACTCTGCATTGGGACAAAATCATACAGTTTACTCCATGATTGAAATGAAAAACATGAATTCTAAAGGTAACTATAATGAAGATCATAATGTTTTTTGTTGTACTGAGTGATTTTTTTTTTCTTTTTTTTTCATAAGAGGACACAGAGCTACACTTTATATTTAGCTTACTACAATTTCAAAAAACAAAGTGAAGAGAACTTCATGACATGAGCACAAACTGAAAATAGTGTCAATATGAGGATTGGATCTTTGAAGAAAGAAAATTAACTTGTATAACAAAAAATTGGCCAGTGCCATTGGAATGTATGTGTGAATGTAAAACAGCATTGAGCGTGGATGATATTCTGCAAATTTTGTGTAATGTTTGTGTAACACAAACTTTGTTATGCAAGCATGAACAGTAAGAAAAGAAAGCTGTGTCTATTCTCCTTTATAGATGCTGCCACCGACCTGAGTGATGTGACTTATGTCGAACTTGACCTGACAAACCAAAAGAGGCCAAAAAGAAAACAAGGTTAGACTAAAATCTTTTAAGTTGTATTTGTGGCTTTCTTTTAATAATAATAAAAATAAATCCTTAAACTCTTTATAATATTTAGCAGTTGTTGATCTTAAACATATTCTTTTAAAACTAAAATACATTGGATGGGTTAATATGGCGAGTTTTAAATCTTTGAATGTTGCTTACTAGAAAAGCGCAGTGAGGAAGCAGACACTGTTTACTCAGAACTGAACCAGAACACGGATCAAGGTAAGATGAGTTTAAAGAGTATGCATAATTTCTCCAGACCACATAACGCCTATTTCTTAGACAAACAAAGGGCACCCCGGCCCTTTCCTGCACACATAGAAGCTGTCAAATGATCTACGGGACCTTGTTGTAGGGTTTGAGCACAGAGTTGTCTGATGTATTTTGGCACTGACTTTTAGCCCGCTTTTACAAGTTGCTCTTAAAGAAATTTACAAATTTAAGTTTATAGCAAAAATGTCAACACACCAACCCTTTCTGTAATTCAGTTTCAATGCTCTCCATCATTTCCATGTCTCTATTTAATTCTTCAGGATATTTCAGTGAAACTGCGGGTGCAGCTTATGGCCAGGTTAACAAAAAGGGCAAAAGGGGATAATGCAGGTAGGAGCAATTCAATAATACTGGCTGGCCATATCCATGTTAATGAAACATGGCTTATGCGTGTATAAAAATAATACAAATAATAACTTGTTCTCAGTTATTGTGGTTGTGGATGTGAATTAAACTGTAAAAATTAGACAACAGTTCATTTAATTAAGTATGCCATTTTTTGAAACACAGTGATGTACAGTATATTAATTATATTGATAAAAACAAATCAATAAAAATAATACAAATTTCACTAATCACTCACTTAAAACACAAGACATCAAGGATTAAGATACAACATAAATATTGGGTTGAGATTTTCCCCTGATTGATGGACACCAGGTTACAAAACCTAATACAAACGCAGCGAGGATTTATAAAACTATTATAATAAGTTTTCATTTGGTTTGTATCCAACTAAACAAAAAAAAAATATTAAATCAAACTTAATAGCAATTTGTATCATTAGTGTATAAATTCCATAATATGTATTTTCTTTTTACTCTAGGTTCATAAAGAAAGTCCAAAGTGTCCTAAATGTACATTATAAATGTTGTTTTAGAATTTACTATTATTCACTTTAAGGTATGTTTATTTACTTACTATAGTTTACGCATGCTGTTTATCTTTTAGTGAAATGTAAAAAAAAAAAATGGATAAGCTTTTATTTTCTCACTGCTTTAAACATTGAGTGATGGCGTATTGTCTGTCAGACAACCTTGTCAGAAGCTGTATTCTATTATCATGGAAAAAAGATGTTTGTGTTTGAGCCGATGTATCCTTTATAGCACCCACTGTATATGCTTTGGTGTTGTAGTCTTCAATTACTATACAGGTGCAATAAAATGAAGTCATCTGACTACCCGAATGTACTGAATGACCAGGTCATCACATCAATTCTTTTTTTTTTTCTTCACTGATGGCATGAACATATTCCAGGATGATGATGCCAAGATTCTGGCTCCTGTATGGTTTCTAATTAGAATGTGTATTTATACTAAGTTTATACTTCTTCCAACTCCTTTTTGAACATTTTTGTTTGTTATATTGTTTCATGTTCGAAATAAAATATTCAAATATTTAAAGTAAAAATCAAATCAATCAATATTCAATTCAATCTTGCAATCAATTAGTCATCCTAGTTAAATGTTAAAAAGAAGTCACTCTGCTTAGTATCATATGCCTCACTGAACATTAACAACACCAGAGAAAGCTAATGAGGGAGTCATCTGAGGAGATCAGAATGAAAAAATTGACTAGCATATTAAAGGCTAAGGTAGTAATATACAGTTGGAATTATTATTAAAAGTTTAACGTCCAGGGTTTAGTTATTATTATTATTATTATTATTATTATGACCATGTTTTTTGCTTTCCTGCTTCGGTGGTTTTCATCCCTAGTGTCACTTTGTTTCACTGCATAGTTAAATGTTTGTATATATATTTTTATCTATTTATTTCTCATGTTATGACTTGATTCTGAGTGTTGGCAATGTGAGTGTATGCAGGAATCAAACACATATTATTGCGTGTGTTCTGTAGGATTCTATCTTAAGTGTGTGTTATCCCATGTTCTGATGAATATAAATAGTGATGCACTGTTTTGTGTGTGATTAAACTCAATGCAGATATTGTAATTTTATCTGGCTTCTTAAAATATGCACAACCCAAGGCATGCAGGATAAGGTGTATGGTGTATGCGCACTGGGGGCATCGAGTGTGTATGTGCACAAAAGCCATGCCTCTATTTTTAAAGTCTTACTTCAAACTTTTCTAAAAAGTTGCCAGCTATATCACATATATTGTAGGAATAAAAATGATATGGTAAATTTGTCATCAGAGTTTACAGTGGAACCTCGGATTACGAGCATAATTCATTTCGGAAGTGGACTTGTATTCCAAAACACTTGTAAACCAAATTTAATTTTCACATAAGAAATAATGGAAACTCAAATTATTCGTTCTACAGCCCAAAAAAATAAATACATAAAAATAATTAACACAAAATATTAAGTAAAAATGAAACAAATTAACCTTCATTTTACCTTTAAAAAAAGTAAAAATAAATCAGATAAGTGTTTCTGTTTGTGCATGCAGGCACAGTGTGTGTGTGTGTGTGTGTGTGTGTGTGTGTGTGTGTGATGTGCGTGCGTGCACACACATTAACGGAGAGACTGTTTTATCGGAAAAAATAGCAAGGAACATCGCTAGTCACACTCGCGTGAGCGCATACTAACAGAATCACTGCTGTAAAGTAAAAAAAAATAATTAACCGGCACTTTACCTTTAAAAAGAATTGCGACAGAGCAGAGTGTGTGTGGTGTTGGTGTGAGTGAGGGAGCACGGTGTCAAATTACGCGTGCGTAATGAGACTTGCTTTTGCTTTATACGCATGCACACACACGCACGCTGTACAAACACGCTTACGAACACAAAATAAAATATGTTTTACACACACACACACACATACACACACACACACATGTGGTTACAGTGTTATAGGAAACAGTACACGCGTGCACGGATGTCGATTATATCAGTAAGAGACGAGCACTAAGACCCAACAGGGGAGACGATTACCCACAATTCCGCAGCGCAAGAGAGAAAAAAGCCGTTGGCTCAGTTGTGATCATGTGACGCTTGGCGTCAAAACAAGAAGCGCATACGTGATACATGATACTCAGTGCTCGTAAACCAAGACAATACTTGTTTTTCAAGTCAAAATTTATTAAAAATCTTTGCTCGTCTTGCGGAACACTCGTAAACCGTGTTACTCGTCATCCGAGGTTCCACTGTATTATGAAATGTTCCTCCTAATATTCCTCTGATTTTCCCCTTGATATTATGCCACTGACAAAAATGACCAAATTTATACAGAGCCCAAAAGAGGCTGTAAGCAAGCGCTACCATCATCTACCACAGTCTCCAGTGATTATAATGAATTTGCATTGGTCTACATTTGTGAGAAAATTCGGCTCACAAGGGGCCCATATTTTTAAGTCTATTGTGATTTAAGTTATTATAGAATTCAGTTGCATAAGAAAGAAAAATGAAGTCAGGTCTAGAACATATAAAGATATACCTCAATTTGATCTCTATTCTAGTAGAGCTGTGTGGCTTCATTCAGTAAAAAAATGAGGAAATGTTCCATTCTTCACTCTCTTAAGTAAAGCTAAAATTAAATCTAGCACACATAAATGTTTTCACTACTACTGGTTAGTGTGGCATGAGGCATGGTTTCAACCACAAGCACTGCCAGCACACAACAAAAAGAGCTAATTAAAAATATAGAAAACTTGCAGTAAGAAATTATTGCTATTACACAAGTTGGATTTGTGACAGTTTTAATGCATGGGTGGCACCACAGACACACAGGCACGATGCGAGGTACTGCGGGGAAAAGGGTGATTTTATTTGGAGGCAATGGTGGCAGGCAGAGTGACAGGATGGACTGTGTGAGCAGTGGCCCCTGCATGTTCCCTTAAACAGCATCTTTTTGCTGATTGGCCAACCGGCTGCCCTCCCAGCTTTCCTTGGGCACAGCCACAGTCCTTTGTGACATCAGACAACTGGATGGCTTTCCCAGCTGGGAACAGGGACCTTAAAAAAAAAAAACTTAATGTGAAGATGCAGCGTTCTTTCCCCTTTGGCGGCAGCATCACGATAGCTGTCTCTGTGTGAAAGTAAAAGTGCTGTTGGCTGTTTACCACATCGAGATCAAATGACTGCATTCAGTTTCATGCCTTGAAGTCCCAGAAGCACATTACATCACTCCAATTGCATTTCTTCCACATTCAGTGTTTGCCACGCAACTATGTTCATTAGATCTCCAGGACCTCCAAGACCTCAAGCTAAATGCCCTGCCTTGTTTTATAATGCAATACATTAAATATGATCACTAGCCAGTCATGCACAGCTATGTTTCCAGTGGCCCCACCCCTTTACACACCTGCAAAAGGGGAGGCTGCCTACTTAGTAAGCCTACAGAGTGAACGAGGAGTGACAAAAGATTAAGTCACATGTCCATCACTGGTGCACAATGTGATAGATGTTAAAATCTTGTCTTTAGATCAGGGCCGGTTCTAGACCAAACCATATGGGGGGCAGTGAGAAATGTGAAGGGGGCATCATGTGTACACATCATGGTCGAGCACTGTTTTTTTCCCTGTGCTTATAGAAACAGTATTATCCTTGCTGAATGGTGTTGTTAGCTGCGTCCAAAGCCAGGAGAAGTGGATTGACCTTTGTCAGGCCTCTACCATCTGACCTGTCCAACTTGGGTGTCCCACTTGAAGACTAAGCTCCTGCTGGTATAGCTCTTAAGGTCACTGAGGCACG
>JAOVVA010152564.1:0-10135 GCA_028565275.1 Leiocassis micropogon | reverse complement strand
CACTGTAACTAATCACACAAACTGCACCTGGGACACAAACTAAATGCACTGTGTGTGAGCTGTAGGGTTTAAAAGCAACAGGGAAATGCAAATTAAAAACATTTTATTGGTCTTAAAGTGAATTTTTTTAATATATGGCAGTGAACATTCATCTCCATCTAGCTGCTATAAACAGGGTTGCCAGATCTGCATAATAGAATCAGTATTAATACCCTGCAGTTTTTATTAATGCCTATTTTTTTTCTTTTTAAATAAAGAATATCTATAAATAAACTCACCAAATCAAATACACTCTTATACATACAGTAACACAGAGCTGAAGTTGAGAACAATAGTTGTGTATATGAAAGGAGATCACAGTGCATGATCACTACTGTATGTTTAATATAGAGAATGTGAAGTTACATCACACTGTTTTCATACCGCATTGCTTTTTGGGAAGGAGCCACCATCTTTGGTTTTAATGCTGATTGGTTGCCATAGTGATTTCTGACACAGATGTGTTGAGAGTGACAGAGTTGAGAGCGGCTTGTTGTTGTTCTTAGATTTGTGACATGGTCTTTCTTTCGAGATGAAGACAAGTAAACCTAAAGAAAAGGGACGTTACTGGGAGTTAAATGCCGGTGCCAAGCAGTGATATTTTGAGGAACTTAGATCAAAAACTTCAACCCGGTAGCTGAAGAGTTGATGAAAAACCCAGACACACAACCCCTTCTCACACACCCTGACATTTTAAATGGAACATAGGGTTCACTCTCTCATAAGCATTGTCATCGCACTTTGCTTCTATTCACAAAAGATTTAAAATAAGCCTTCAAATTATTAAGTTTAATACGAGTTAAAAGAAGAATTATTGCTTTTGCATTTGTTACACCTCGATACGATAACAGCTGACCCCGGACCAGGAGAGAGGTACAAACACACACGTTGGCTATGGGAAGTATTACCTTTTAAGGAAAGAGGAAGCACAAGGAGAGGGTTGTTTTATGGACTTAGAGGCATGGGAAGGTTCACACAATATCAGAAAACCTTATAGTGCCTCTTCTGCCCAAAATATTCACTCAGCATTCTGTCACTCTAGATTTCTGGTTTGTAAACACACCAACTACACGTAAAAACATTGTGCAACATCAACTAGGCCTGGTGAATACCAGCCACACAACAGAACAATGCAGTACCATCCCCTACTGGACATGAATGTCAATGAGCTCTCCAGTAACATTTGGCCAAACCCATAGCAAAATGCGTATCATCCACACACTCATTTATGCCTTTATAGTCTCTGGCATTGATTGTTGAACACTTTGTGGTGTTGACTGTGCTATGATTATTTCCTCTTTTCTGTTTCTAGTTTCTCTTCTTGTTTGCTCTTTATATTTGTTTTTGACTTTTGCACAAATGTCTTCATGTTTCTACTTAATACCATCCTTCCTGTCATTTTTTATTTTCTTGTCTTCTGTCTTACTTATTGGAATTTGTATTTGAACATTTTTTCTTTTGAGTGCTTATTTGGCAAGTTTTGTTCTTTCCTTAACTGTTATCTTGTACTGTGGATTGTAGAATACAGTCCCTGTTTCTCCTGTACCTGGATCTTTTTAGCCATCAGTGTACAGTATATAATCAGTTTCTTATTACCTGTTGTGTTTTCATGGTTTTGTTCTATTATCCAGCTTGGGATGTGTGATAAGTTGTCCTTTATTTTTTGTTTTAGACTTACATCTATTTGTGGAGTTATTAGTTTACACGCTGGGGTGCTGTATAGTGGCACAGTGGGACTGATATTAAGCTCCTGTAGTCCTAAGATTTTTGCTTTGGTGTCCCCTGTCCATCCAGAGCTGTTTCCAGCACTGTTTTAGGATGGCCTTCATTGCTCATTTTTATGCCTTTGCAGGTTTACGCAGTATGCAAACATTACCCTTACTCTTCTCATTCTTAATGGCATTTCCCCATTTTAGCATTTTTTCCCATATAAGTTCTACCTGTTTGGCTGCTACTGGGTTGTTTTGAAGGCTCCACATCAGGCTCAAAAGGTTTGAGATTACATTATGTTGATTGGCTTTCGGTTGGACTTGCTGCACATATACTGTAAAGTATAAACTATGCAATGGTCTATGGTTGCTCTTATGAGTGCAAAATAAACATTCCTAGGTACTTAAAATGCCAACAGAGTGTCAGCGTCTGCGTCTAGAAACCCATGGCAAAAGTGGACTAGTTATGAAGTAGTTAGTTTTCTTTTTGGTGTTTACTAGCGGTTGGCATCCACTATTTTGCATTTTCGCCACCTTCTGGTCTTGATCTCCCTCTTCTTTCTTTCATTTTAAATCCTCTTTTCTAGTCCCATCGCCATTAACATCAAATACTTTCTTCCTTGTCCTTTTTCACCATTTTCTAAATTAATTTTTACAGTGCACTTAACCTTTCCAAATTTCCTCACCTCCTCCCAACTGAAGGTTGGGGTGGAGCTTTCTTCGCCATTCTTTATTTTTTCATTTTGGGCTAAGGAAAAAGCTACCATTCAGTTACAGTTAAAAAAATGTAACCTAATTTTGCACAATCACTCACACTCACTAAAGCCTTTTTAATTTAAGAAGTCAAAGGAATGAATTAAAATGTGAAATGAGACTGGAACAAATTTAAACCACAGTGCAGCTTTTTTATGGATTTAATTAACTTTAAGAAATAAACATGGGGCAGGATGACTTGGTGTATAAGGTGTTTTACTGCTGACCAGAAGGTCCTCAGTTCAAGCTTCGACACCACCGTTGCACCCTTTGGCAAGGTCCCAATGCTCAGATGCAAACAGGTGCCGAGCTGGCAACCCAACCCTTCAAATAACTACCACAGAAATGGCAGATGTATATCTGTTGCCCAATCTGCTAGGCACACGTACATGGAACCATCCATCCAAGACATGAACAAAGCTTGTTTGGCTTCCCAAGTGAAAAAAATTGTATGCTGAGTATATTAAATCATAGCAGTGCAAAGAATATGTAAGTGTACTTGCAGCCAGATTAATGACTAGTATACTTGAATTTATTTTATACAATAACACAATTGTAAGTATATTAAGTATACTTTTATGCTAAAGTGGAACAACTTCAAGTATACGTAGTACACTTAAAGTATATGGCAGTGTCTGTGCTAACGTACATACCTAACACAGTGATAAAGTAAAGTATTTTTAAATTTCAATTCCAAATACGTAAAAAGTACACTGTGTGGATAATAAGAATATACTTTGTTATAATTTGTGACATTGGCATTGTTATATCATATACTACACACAATATTTTATACTAGTGTACTGCAAATGTGTTAGCCGTGCACTAAAGGGTTTTAGGACTTTTATTTTCTTCACTGTAATCTGTTTTTAAAACACATTACATCAAAGGCAGTTGAAACATTACATTAGTAATGATGAGGCAGATTTTATTTGAGTTCAACAGATTTATGGTTACAAAAATATAATAAAAACAATAATAACAATAATAACAGTACTATGGTTTGTCTGTTCAACTAAGCTTCAGGTTTTCTCACATACACACAAAAAACTGTTGTTTCTCACATACACACAAAAAAATTTTAACTGTTGTCTGAACAAAGACAGGCTGTTACACTGAGACTTTGAAAACAGGCTGGGAGCTACAAAGCAATATAATAGAAGTGAAGTACATGAGATTTAGCACTAACACATTAGACAGTACATTATATAGTTTACACTATATGTACTTAATTTCAAACCATCCAACAAAACCAGGAAATAACAACCCTTTGCCAATTCAAATATAATAACAGTATGAACTAACACATGCAATTAGAGTGATAGGAGCATCTGCCAAATGCCTAAATGTAAATTCAAACTAGATGTGGAGAACAATGGAACCAATAAGAAATAAGCACTCCAGTTTCTGGTTGGCTGGAATTGTAGCAGATTTATAACACTGCTGCTGCTGTTTATGCAAGTGTAGCTTTGTGATGCTGAGCGCATGCAAGAGATAGAGTTTGAAACAAAAATGAGCTTAAACACACAACATTGAGTTTCAGCATCCGGAAAATGTACTACAATGCAATCATTTTGAAGTATGTTTAAAATTTAATTTCAAAAACTAATGAAAGCATGATGTTAGTATACTTTTTATATATTAACTGATGTAATTTTTTCTGGTAGTATATTTGCAATGTACTAATGAAGATTTTAATATATTTGTAATACAATAAAGTGTGTTTTTTTTTTTTTTTTTACTGCATTAAAGAAAACGCTAAACTTAAATGTCCTTCCTTCCAGAGAGAAATCCAAACAAAAGCTTGTTTAAATATATGACTGGCTTTTTAAAACACCACATAACACTTAATTAAAATTCTTTAAAATACAGTGATGGTTCAAACATTCCTGGCAAAGGAATAAAAATAGCGAATGAAAAGATTGATTTCCTCAGAAAAAAAATGCAGATATCGATCCCCCAAATTGTACGATTTAAAATAAGCCTCCAAATTGATGAGTTTAATACAAGTTAAAAGACGAACAGTTATTTCTCCGCTGCACTTCCATATACAAACCGACCAAAACGGTAGAGAGGGACAAACATGCACACATGATGTGTCTAAAGTTATTATCAGCAAAGAGTATTTAAGCTTTTGGCCAGTTGCCCTGTGTCCTGTACATCAAAATAACAAAAGCCATTAACATGTAATAGAGAGACATATCAGAAAATCACATGTTCAAACAATCATTCAACACTGGACACAAATAGCAAAAAAATCATGATAATAATAATCAGAATAATAATAATAATCATCATGCTTTTTTGCTGTTTGTGTCCGGCGTTGAATAATTATTTCACCATGATTGGCTGGAATGAATGAAATATAGCTGCTCACATCGCGCTCGCTTTTCACTTTTAAAAAATGCAGTGTTTATTCAGCAAGTATATATTTGTGCTCTGTGTGTTTCTGGCGTACTGATTTTACATTTTATTTGCTTTGTAAAAGCTGCACTCTTTGTGGTTTGTGTATATTATAACTGAAACAAAGCTGCTTGCATCGGATCACATCGGAACCGTTTTTATCAAAGGGGAGATGAAAAGTGCAAAGAGTGAAAAGAGTACACCAGAAACAGCAGCTTTATTTCATTCATGAAATACTCAGATCACAAACAACAACAAAGCACAATGCATGGTGTCTGTGACTGGCTGAAATGTGGTTGTGAAGAAGCCTTTTAGTGAATGTAAAATGTTAGCATGAGCCCTTTTTCACTTTGCGGAGTTTTGATCAAAAGGCAGATGAACGTGCACAGATATGGAGAGTTATAAGAGATTTATTTTTTAAAGGCAGTTTCTCTTCACATAATCCCCCAGAAATGGAACAAACACAGATTTATACTTGCTAAATTAGGCTGTGATCTGCTTCATTTCAGTCATAATATACCAACATATTGTAGCGTTTTTATCACCGTAAAGGATGGTGGAGAGACAAGTGAGCTTTCTTGCTGCCCAATGCAATGGCTGGGAGTACTTTATTTTGCTTACGCAGTCTAACCAACAGTACACAAAACACATTCCTAAAACACGCACACATACCATGGCCGAAGCCACTATCCCAAACACCTTTTCCCAACAGGGTGAACACATAACAACCCCATCCCGCAAAGCATGATGGTTCCTAAGCGAAACCCCGCCCACGCCACAATATTTTTGCGGTGTATGTGTGTGTGCATAAGAATTTAATGAATGTTTCAGGAACCATGCTTTATTTTAGTTTATCTCAAAAGAAGCCCTATTTTGTGTAAGGAATCTGAGTGTGTAGGTGTGAACAGCTGAGACAGTAGGAGCCAGATGGAACCTGATGTTACCTGAGCCAGGTGTGAATAGGTCTTACATATTCATGAAAAGTCATAGATCATTCAGTGAGACAGAGGCTCTGCTGAAAAAAAAAAGTTAGGCATAACAGTCACTTTACCCCAAACAAAAGGTGTTTTTGAGTGTTATAATTCAGTTGTTTTGCTATAGACACACACATGAATCCGACATTTTTACATCAGCGACTTTATGAAAGCCCACTTTGTGCTCTACATAAAAAAGGGAAATGTTTTAGCTACTATATTGGTAAAGAAATTTACACAAATTTAAGAAAAGCGCTGAATCACTGCAGGTCTTCATAAAGGCCCCAGACCCCTAAGGGTTAACTCCACAAGCTCTGTACAGATATGATAAAATAATAATAATGTATGTAAAAATCTCCAATCCACAGCCAAAGATTTTACTCCCAAAGTAGAGCAACTGCTCCAACAAAATCGTGCTAATTTACACCTGCTTCTGAGAGGAGGACCAAATAATGTGTTTTTTACATCTTGTTTCAGACTTGACATTTTTGATCATGCAGCAATCCCTTAAAAACTGTTCTTTTTCGTAAGTGTCAAAACAGCAGTTTTTTTTTTTTTTTTTTTTACAAATGCAGTACATATGCAGAAAATGCTGTGATTTGGACACGAAAATACTGCATCTTTAATATACTTTTTTTACTGCAGTAATTGTACACATAATACTATAGATATCCTGCAATTCTGCTTTAGTAAAGTACAATACAATAAGAAAGTACAATTATACACAAGGACACTACCTGTCTGTCCTGCTTTGTAAGTACGATTTTGTAGTAGGCTAAAATATACGGGTATACACAATTAAAGCTGAAAAAAAACGAACTATATACAACTATACGTAACTATATTACAAGGCTGAGGTCTTCAGCTGGAAGCCTGGAGAGGTTTAGAGCCTTCAGCACATTTTGTCCTCATTTTTCAACTTTTGCGCTTTCTGAACTTTAAAGATGTTCTTGACATGTGATGAAACAAATTCCGAGCAAACGGCGAGACAAATAGAATTGTGTAGAAAAAAACATGTACATAATTAAAATGAAATAGTTTCATATATACTCAACCTTACATGTTCTACTTGATTGTTTACAGAAACAATCTGTTTTTGTCATTATTATGTCCTAAACTATTTCTAAATAATGGCTTGAGTTTGGCGTTTTTGATAGTAACCCTGGTAATTAAGTAATTAATTAAGATTTCAGATTGTAATTTGAATTTGATGACTCAACTCAGGCAGTGGGCGTTTGTGATTTCTCCCCAAATGAAATCTGTGATTTTTTTTTTTTTCTAAATTTTTTCTTTCTTTTTTTTGTTTGTAGGTGGCAGCCTGGAACTTCTGGTTGATTATATGTGGAATTATCAAATATTATAAAAATATCAACTCAATTTACTCACCTATAACAGCTGCTGTTGGGCTGGGAGGGCATCCTTAGTGTCATGTGTGGAGTTTGAGGCTTTGCGAATTCTAAAGACAGCTAGTAAAGGAAGTGCTTATCATGAAAAAACTCCAAGAAAAGTGTTCTGTTGTCCAAATGAGCACCACTGGATTTATTAAAAGAAAGTGGAAGACTGTGTGAGATTTTAGCTAATCCTGTTATATTTTATCAAGTGAAATCCAACCACATAATTGTTCCACAGAGTGATGTGTACCTCCTGAAGTCATGCTGCCACCTGAAGGCATACAGGTTTAAGACTGACTAAGCAAAAATATAAATGTCTACTGAGAACCTCAAACTTAAAAACGTAAAAATAATTTTTCAAACACAAACAAAGCAGTTATTAGTGAAGGAAAATAAAGGCAATGATGTTTCCTATCAGGAGTGAAGTCTCCCCAAGTCCAATATTGACCTATTGGCCTTCTCACTCTTCTCCTTTCCCAGAGTCTGCTCTGAGGTGATGAGAGGAACACTGGAGAGGAACGCAGCCCTCCTCTCAATCCTCTCTCTCCTCTAAGGGCAGACGGTTGACTACAGAATCTAACACAAGAAGTTTATAGCTGAAGCATTTTATTCGCTTTTTAACCCCCCTCACATTGTGTAGTGTTATACATTAGGACATTGCACTTGAACTGGGCTATACATTTACAACTTAATCCAGTGCTAGCACTGGGCTACCTCAGGTTAACCTAGCTTGCATGCTAACAGTATATTTAACATTATAAAACATGCACACATTTAGGAGAATGCTTTTAACACAGCATAGCGTTACAATATGTGGCAAGGTGAAGGGGGCTGGTTTGAACTCTGCCGATCCCCTGGTTGTTGCAATGTAGCCAATTATGCCACCTTGGAAGTTACACCCAAGGACATCAAACAACCCTAGTTCTGTAATTAATTTAACTGAGGCACCCAGGTATGTTCAATGAACAAGCAAGAAGCATAGGTTTTTTACATAAACACAATTTTCTCACAAACAATAATACACAAATGATCAGTTCAAAAGTTATATACAGTCGAACTTTGGTGAGTAACCTGCCTTGTAAGCGTTTTGCAAGACAAGCTAGTTAAACGTGCAAGTTTTGATTTACGAGTACCAAGTATCATAGAGTATCATGTACTGTAGCACGCATGTGCTTCTTGTTTTGTTATTTTAATTATTTGCAATGCAAAGTGCAGGTTCAAAGGGCGTGCGCTCTTTCTAAGAGGAAAAAAAATGTCCCGGACACTGTGACAGGAAGTCCTCCAACCTGATGAGGCCCCAGCTCATCCTGCTACAAACAAAATAACTAGTTAGATAACATAAAAATCTATATAATATTTCATGTTTAAAAATAATAAGTTACTTAAGTTTCCACTCAACACTTAACTGAATGTTGTGACAGGGTCACCGCTCAGGCTCGGCTGTGTCCCTACTCCACAACACACTCCTTTTGTTGCCTGTTCCAACTGGGCAAGTTTTCTTGGCTGAGTTTTCTTGGCTGAGCTTTGATATGTCATAATTGTCATTTGCACATACATTGCACATTTGCGCATACACATTTGCACATACATGCACATTTGCACATTTCTGGACATTTCTGGACATTTCCATTTATTTTCATCTTTATTTCCACTTAAACTGCTATTTTTGTCTTTTGTACATATAGGTTTTTATATTTCTTATTGATTTTTCTTTGATATATTTTTTGAAATTTTTTATATTTTGTTCTATTTTCTTATAGTTTCGACTATTTATTTCTTATCTCTTGTTAATTGTTTCTAAATTTTTAAGATCATGGGCGGTCGTATAAGCATTCACTGCATAACGGCTCCGGCTATACAGAAAGGGCATTTATGCGCAATTGTTTTGGTCAGTGCACACACACTCTAAATGCACTCGAACTGTACCATGCATGCATAGGCTATGTGATTGTAATTCAAACTCTTGCTGACGATTAGATGTGATCTTGCAGTCTTATAGGTTAGCGAAGACAATTCATATAGACGTGCATATTTAAGCTTTTCTCAATTTTACAATGAAAGAATGGTAGGAGATGGCGCTATTTTTTTTTCCTGGCCCACACGCTGTTTGCTTCTACCTACTTCCAGCTGGTTTCTGTTTGCCTGTGTCTGAAAATAAGATAAAGCTGAACCTGGCTTTCTTTCAGAATTGCAAACTACAATTGAGCCACACATCACATCACTGAAGTTACACTCTAAAACTGCTTGGGTTGTTAAAAAACAACCCAACCTTAACCCATTCGCTGGGTCACTGTGGGACAGAACACATGCTGAGTTGTTTTGACCCAAGTCCTGGGTTTTACTATTTAACCCAAAATTCTGGGTTGTTCGTTTGACCCAACCAGTGGGTAAAATTAACTCTTACTGGTTTGACACATTCCATTTGATTTAGAAGATTTTGTTTTGAAGTCCCAAAATGTACACAACTTCACATAATGTAAATTGATTGTCACAGAATAGGAAAATTTTGACAAAAATGTTAGACAGAACCATATAATCCCAAAGTTAATTTTTTAAAAATAGAAAATAAAAGTAAAATAAAAACTCTGTCAAACAATAAAACCAAGATGCCCCTGTGAATCTGATTTTAATTGAATTTTTTTTTTTTTGCATTTAATACAATGTTTATACATTTTTTTGTATAGATGTTTTTGATAAAAATCTTATAATGCCAACATAACATCGAAAAGTCCCCATCTTAATATTTTAAGACTATATTTAAGTTATTTAACTATCAGTTTGACTGCTACTATTAAAAACTGAATGCAATGATGTGGAGGTGCCAACTTCTAATATTTTATTCAGAATAGAACATAAATCACGGAAC
>JAOVVA010152503.1:0-10137 GCA_028565275.1 Leiocassis micropogon | reverse complement strand
AAACGGGACATAGGAGGAAAAGAAATCGAGATCATGTGACTCATATTTCCGGCGCCAAAATAAGGAAAGTGCAAGCTCCGAGTACATACTGAATATGTCTTTATATTTTAGGCCAAGCTGAATGTAAAACTCAGCTATTCATAATTCTACTCAGTAATTTTCTCCATGCCTGTTTAACAATATCCGAGTATTATCTTTCCCCGTATGCTTCTTCTTCTTTTATTTTTTAGCGGTTGGCAGCCAGTCTTTAGGCGCTTTACTGACCCCCGTTGGACTGGATCGATATTATACGGTCAAGGATCAAGCTTTAGGAGCATTGTTGCCACCTGCTGGACTAAAACGGCAACGCTGAAGAGTCAAGTTTTGCGAGATCTCGCAAACATTTTGCGAGATCTCGCGAACTTTTCGGGAAAAAAAAATTCCTAGCTTAACTTATTTTTTTTTTTGCCTAGCATTTTTTTTTTTGCCTACCATTTTTTTTTTTTGCCTACCATTTTTTATTTTTTGCCTTGCATTTTTTTTTGTTTTGGCCTTGCATTTTTTTTTTACCTTGCTTGTTTTTTTGTGTTTTTTTTTGCCTTACATCCCCCCAACATTTTTTTTCCAAGGTGAAATTTTTTTTGCCTCCAAAGTTTTTTTTTTTCCACCCATGTCCCTTTAGGGTCTACGTAGAGTTTTACATTCAGCTTGGCCTAAAATATAAATACATATTTAGTATGTACTCGGAGCTTGCACTTTCCGTATTTTGGCGCCAGAAATATGAGTCACATGGTCTCGATTTCTATTCCTCCTATGTCCCGTTTTTTGTGCCTAGCATTTTTTTTTTGCCTCGCATGTTTGTTTGTTTTTTTTTTTTTGCCATGGTGGAATTTTTTTTTCCTCCAAAGTTTTTTTTTTTTTTCCCACCCATGTCCCTTTAGGGGCTCCATAATGTTTCCTATTAAAAAAAATAATAATAAAAAAAAAATTATATATATATATATATATATATATTGTTTTCATTAACACCTTGGGATGCAGTTACAGTTACAACATAAGCCTTGGTAGCTGTACAGTTGGCTAATTTATTAATATGATTAAAATATATACTTGAGGTAATGTGAGATACAGTAAAGTCCTACAGTATGTATTCATGCAGGGTCACAAGTTAATCACATTAACTCAGAGAAGTGATAAAGGGTTGTTACTGCAGTGTTTGTGACTCTTCTGGTTTAATTTCACAGCAGATTTTCAACGGATCCCTGCTGAAACGTGTTCCTTCTGCTTTAATACACTCATCAGCTAATCATCAGCTCCTTCACAGGTTTAATCAGGTGTATAGGAACATGCTGAAATCTGAAAGGTGCACTACTGTGATTTTTCAAACTGTTAAGAGAAGAAATAAACTAAATGCAATAAAAAAGACATACCTGTTATATACCAATTTGTAGATTTCTTACAATAACATGGGTAATTTAGGATTTGTATAATGTAGTTGGAAATAAAAGATATCCCTTTTTATTTTTTTTGTTCAATCCAAGTGTGTTCAAACTTCGAGCGTATATAGTAGATGTTTGAAGAATAGAAATTCCATTGCTATAGATGGTTAATTAACTCTTGCAGATTATACACTCACTCACTCTCTCATCATCTATACCTAAGGCACAAGACTGGGTACACTCTGGATAGGGTGCCAATCCATCACAGGGCTTACACATACACACACTTACAAACACTACGGACAATTTGGGAACACTATTTAGCCTAACCTGCATGTCTTTGGACTGCAGGAGGAAACCCAACAAGCACAGGGAGAGCATGCAAACTTCATGCACAACTACCCTGAGGTGTGAATGAATCCCGGACTCTGGAGGGGCAAGGCGATAGTGTTAACCACTAAGCCACCATGCCATGCTGCAGACTATACACTCGTGTAAAAGTTAGTGTCTCCTCTTTTAATTGTATTATTTGTTTTGTCAAAAACAAAAAAAACAAAAAAATTAGAGCAGGTTTTAGTATTAGGCAAATATGGCAATACTAAATACCCCCTTTTTGCTTCCTCAGGATTTAAGATGGTAAGTTGCAGCCAGGTGCTGCTAATAATCAGCCCTTGATTAATTAATAATCATTAATCATCAGCAAGTGTGCAGATCTCTATTAAAGCAAAAGTGTTGGCATTTTGTTGGTCTGGAGCATTCAGGTGTGTGTTACACACAATGGCAATTGTTGTTGTACATCACTCTAGAAGGGGCTATAAAACCATTTTCTAACTACAGTAATTAGAATTCAACGTTCTACAGTGGGAAAATATTATTCACAAGTGAAAACAGTTGTGACAGTTGTCAGTCTTCCCAGAAGTAGACATCCCAGCACATTCATCCAAGATTAGACCGTGCAAAAATTTAAAAATAATAAATCCATCAGCCAAACAAGTTTGACGCATGGTTTGCACCACAAACACAGACATGAGGCCATAGGTGCTTAGAAAAAAGGGGAATTTTATTTAGAAAAAAATGGGAAAGGAATAAAGTTTAAGGAGGGAGGACAGAAAGAAAAGGAAGGAAAGTATGTGCAGGTGTGCCGTGGAGTTCTGGTGTCAGTGCCTAGCTGGCATGTGGACACAGACTGGCAAGTGATGGCAGTGGGCAGAGTAGCAGAGTGTGGCCCATGTGGCCAGTGTCTCCAGCGTCTCCATGATCACTCTTCCCACTGACCTGGCCAACCGGCCCCTCCCAGCTCTCCATTGGGCGCCGATCAAACGACTGCTTTCAGTTTCATTTCTTTGAAGTTCCTGGGGTGCATTAGATCACCCCGCTCACATGCCACTCTTTGGCATTTTTTGCATCTCCCGCATGATTCTGCTTAGCAGATCTTCAAAGCCAAGCTACACTTCCTGCCTTGTTTTAATAACGTGGGGAGTAGCCCGAGATCCATTAGCTCTGATTACTTTGCAGCCATGCAAAAAAAAAAACGTATTATTAATAATAATAATAATAATAATAATAATTATTATTATTATTATTATTATTATTATTATCTTAGACCCTACAGGTTTCACAAAGTATGCTAACAGTTAAAGCATATGACTGCACAATTAGAAGAAGACTGAACAAGTGAGGTTTTCTAGGAAGGGTTGGCAAAAGAAACCTCTTTTGTCTAAAAAGAACATGGAAGCATGACTGAGGTTTTTAAAACTGCATCGGAACGAACCACACAGCTTCTGGAACAATGCCCTATGTACAGATGAGACAAAAGTGGAGTTGTTTGGCCTTAATGCCCAGCGCCATGTTTGGTGAAACCCAAAGAGAAACACCCCATACCCACTGTCAAGCACGGTGGTGGAGTGATGATTTGTGCTTGTTTTTGCAGCCACAGGACCTGGGCAGCTTGCAATTATTGAGTCAGCTCTTGACAGATACAAACAGAAAAGAGGTGTGAGGATTAATGATGTTTAGTCTAAAAGTTTAAAGATTCACTTTAACCACAAGACAGCACACATGGTACAATGTAAGGGAATCAGATAGAAAAAGAAATTGTTGTTGGTCTTTCGGCTGCTCCGGCAAAGGGTTGCCACAGCAGACTATCCGGTCCGCACATAAAAGCTTGGCACAAGTTTGGCACAAGCTTGGGACCGGCACTGCATCCAGTCGCTGGGAATCAAACCCAGGCCTAGTGCATGGCTGGTGAAACACCTACCACTGAGTGCCTAGATAGAAAAAGAGGTATTTACCACTATTAAAGGGGACCCATTTCCAGTGCGCATTCAAGAAAAAAAAGAGGAAAAAAAACATAGTCTTATCTCTTTATATTCTTTAAAAATATGTCTTAAGGAAGTATAAAAAAAAATCTTTAGTTTGGAGGAATGCAACCTTTTGGCTTCACTTACATAAGGAAAAATGTACCATTAACAAGCCTTAATTTAATTTGCAAACTAAGCAAGAGTATAAAATGTGAAATCATCTTTGTTTTTAATGCGAATGTCATTTCAATGTCATTTCACAGAGTTTCTTTAAATATTTAAAGTGTTCCAGATCCATCTTATATAAAATTAACTTAGACGTGCATGCTAATTGCTAAAAAAATCTTTATTTCACAATCAGTTCTTTAGCAGCCATGTGACATACAGTATCACTGACAATGTTGTAAGAAAAAGACTTAAAAGAACTCAAGAGAAAGTACAAAGTACAAAAGAGAGAAGTGACAGAGGAAAAAGAATCACAAACACAGATCAGTTTGATTTCCAGCTTGTTTACCGCCTGTTTACTCGTCTTATGTCGCTGCCCTGAAATAGTAATTGATCTACCTGTCTAGTGTGTATCCTGCTAGATTAGATATGCTGCTCATGCAAAAAAAAAACATGTCCAATGAGTTCAGCTTTATAGTTGTGCACTGTATGCCATTTAACATCATATGTAAATAGTATATTCTTATGCATAGAAAAATGTGTTACAGAACAACAGGTTTGAGTAGTTTTGTTAAGACAAAAAAAAAACAGTTTGAATTATATGGAAACACTAGGTTGAACTATTTGTCAGCCAAATAACAGAGGGCATAAATAATGAAGAATTGAAACACAACATGTCTTGTGAAATGCAAGGTAGAACGCAAAGCAAGCCTGAGGGTGTACAGATTGCAAATTTTGAGCTTTCAGACAGGCTCTGGAGAGAGAGAGTTAGAAAGGGAGAGAGAGAAAGAGAGAGAGAGAGAGAGTACATGGGAAAAAATGTATGTGATTGAGAAGTGGGAGGTAAAGTAATTGGACGGTGTGGGTAAGAATGAATTAGGGAGATGGATGTAAAATATAGAGTGGAAATGAATGAAAGAGCACAATTCTTTCTCTCTTAAATCTTCCAATAAGACATTTAGCTCTATGTCAAAATTTGCCTGGTGTACTGTGCGTGAAGTAGGCAATTTGAAAACTCTTTTCTCTGGAATCTTTTTTTCTTTTATGAAGTTAAAGCCTTACAGAACAAAAGTAGGGATAGCAATAAAGCATATTTAAAAATATGACTGAAAAAAGAGGTTTAGGATTGTATAGAGGTTAATCTTCAATTAATACTAATCTTATAGTCACCATTGAGCTTGGGTGAAGTTTTGAGTTAGGATAAAGACCCCTAGCAGCTTGCCTCATGGCACATTTGGGTACTCAGAATGCCCTGGCCTGGGTCTCGCAAGGCGGTCATGAGCCAATTCTAGTTCAAAGAGCCACCAAATGATGATGATTCAATTATTTGTTACATTTACTTTACAGCTCAGTGAAATTATCTCTGCACACACAGACCCCAAGGTGGGAATCGAACCTGGACCTTGGTGGTGCAAGGCAACAGTGCTAATCACTAAAACTTGGATACGTTATTTAGGTGCAAAAAAAACCGAAGTTGATGTTCCTAGGCCGAAGGGTCTAAGAAACATGAACCAAACTTTCAAGGATGGATGGGATACTGAAACTTTGCCTTAGGAAGTAAATCATCTTGTTTATGTGGCTGTCTTGATATTATTGGTCCTAAAATAGCACCACTGTAGTACCAATACATAAAGAGGAGCTATTTTACATGCGAAGATATACTGTAGGCTTGTTCAAGGTGTTGTCTGTACAACATACACTATATCAGTTCAGTAGTGCTAGGACCTTATCTTGTGTAAGAAACCCATCATCCAGATCCTATGGTCAAATTTGAGAGAAAGTATCAGTATACTGTATATCCATGTGTAATAAATGTGTGCAGATACAACGATCACAACCAACTGTTGCCTCTGTCCACGCTTTACACTAATACATTAATACATAAATTACAACCCACTGTGTGTAGAGTCTATCAGTTCAGGCTTTCTTTCTTTCTTCCTTTATTTCTGTCATTCTTTTTTTTTTCTTTCTCTATTCCCTTCTTTCTTTTTTGCAGTTTCCATGTGATGCACACTCCAATTCTGTAAAAAAAAAAGTGGATCAGTAATGAAAGCCTATATATATAGTGTGCACTATGATTGCATCCCTTTGTCCAGAAACAACAGAACAAAACAAGCCTTGCTTCTCTGAAAAACTAATGAAATGTACAAACCGACACTGGCATCACTAGGGTCTAGTGTTCAGAGGTGAACATCTAATAAAAACAAGACAAACACGGGAAGAATTGATAGTAAGAAAGAGAAAGTGACCTGTCTGAGACCATAGGAGGAAGAAGAGTGCACCATCCATATTATCAGTGGATCATTCAGCTCTAGAGCCAAATATGGTTACCCTAGCAACAGTTTAAGAAAGTTCCAGTAATGCAAAATCACAATTCAGTGAGAAAAAGAAAGAAGGCGGGAATGACAGTGAGTGAGGAGTGATAAAGAAAAAGAGAGAGACAGAGGGAGAGAGAGACAAATCTGTTACTATGGGGATCATGGCACAGTGACTACACAGTGATGCAGCTCAGGGAATGATACGCATGTTATCAGAGCAGTTTCAGCTGGAAAACAAACATCTACACACGTCCACACATATACACACAGACACTCTGGGTCTCATTAGAGGGGAATAAGATGATAAGTAAGCATTTGGAAAGAGCCGATATGCTCTCAATCAAAGTTGCACACTTGAGCGTGTTATGGTTGTCTAAAAAATATATTTCTATCTTTTTGTTTCATGTCCTAATTTTTTTAGAGCACGAGAACTGCTGTGCTTTCTGCTGCTTTTCAAATCTTTTAACTTGAAACTGGAGGACAGCAGGAGAATATGGATTGGAAGTGACAGCAGGTATTTCACACACAGCGTTTGACAAATTCCCATTTCTCAGAAAGTCATGCAGTGCAGAAAGGCTCTCAGCCTAAGCATAACAAAAATATCAGTAAAATAATGATAACAAACACTTAACAATTACATGTATAAAATGCTTGGTGAGAAATAAAACATGTCCCTGTCCCTGTGTGTGATGGTTATTGTTATTGGAACCAAATGAACAATATGACTTTCAGGAAATACATGGGCACCTTTAAAAAAACATAATTTCTCTAGGACAAGTAGGAGGATCTGGAAGGTAACATACGTTTATGACATTGATATGTTGTGATATGTTATAAGATACACCAATCAGCCATAACATTATCACATTAACAATGGTATTAACTATATACAAGTAAACTGTAAAGAGTAAGACTCACCCTTGCCCACTGAGGCCCAAGGCCATCCTGTCTGGACTAATACCACAGAAATGCCAATGCAGCGCAAATTTCAGGAAAAAGTCAATGCTGGTCATGATAAAAAGGCACCAGAACACCCACTGCCCCACAGCCCACCATGTGCAGTAGTTGTAATGGTGAATATTGTTGGACTGCTATTTTTTAAAAAGATAAAAACAAGTGTGAACCCACAAAAGTTTCAGATGTGGCGAGAGTTTTTTTTTTTTTTTTTTTATCATGAAGTTCTGGTACTGTAGTCTAGCCTGAACTTTCTCCCAGTCCAATCAAGGGAAATTGCTGCAGTAGTGATTGTCAATAGGTTCCACATCTTGCCTCATACAGACCACCTCTCATGACCAGTTTCATTTTGTTTTAAAGACTTTAATCCCTAGCACCATTTAATCCAAATGTGTGATGTCCAGGAGCATTTCTCTCAGTGAAGTGATCAGAAGATGACAAGACTTTCTAAACATGGGGTTTCCCAATTTCGCAAAAATTCTCTAAATCAGTGGGGTCCCGCAGCATACGCTCATGCGACACCAGTGACACAGGCATTTATTGTTCAAAAACTGTCAGTGACAAAATATTCAGTTAGCATGGTGTCAGTAGCTCAGTGGTTATTGGACGACTGATCAGAAGGTCCCAGGTGCAAACCCCAGCACCACCAAGTTGCCACTGTTGGGTTCTTGATCAAAGGCCTTAACTGCTCAGATGTACTATATAATGAGGTACAATGTAAGTGGCTCTGGATAAGGAAGTCTGCCAAATGCCATAAATGTAAATCCTCAGTTTCATGCTAAAGGAAAGACGTTACATCTCCTGCCAGCAACGGTCCCTATACAAAAAAAAAAATTGAATTCCGTAGCCCCTGTTAACTTCCTGGTTCTAGAATACAGTACATGTGCACATTGTTCGTACAAAGTCGAACAAAGCCAATCTCCTTGTATATTTTTAAGCATTCTCTTTGTGCTCTTGGCCCCTTACATTTCATGTAATGAAAAAAAAAAAATCCTGCTTGGGAATACTTTCTTTGTTAAACTGGCAAAAACAAACCCCTCACCTGGTGACACTGTCCCTATTATGTCATGTCTGTGACTATCTTTGACTGAAGCCTTACCAGGCTACTCGGGTCACACAGGATGAAGAGAATGGCCTAAGGTTAAGCTTGTGATAATGGGGGCGTTTTACAGCATAAACACAGGGTCAGAGTTACAAGGTAATAACTTTCCTGCACATAAGGAATTCTGACATGAAACCCCTCAGAACATAACGCGTTGTATACTTGCTTCAATCCTGTCTCTGCCTCTGTTTCACTATTGGTTCCATTCACCATTTAGCTACTGATTTGTTCTTAAAATACCCCCATGTTTGATTTAAAAGTCTCAATCCCAGCGCCATGCTCACTGAGAAACGCCCTTAACCCTCAACTACTCAGATGTACAAATGAGATAAATGTAAGTTGCTCTAGATAGGCCAAATGCTATAAATGTCCTTGTTTAGGTCATGATTATGGATTATTCTCATCTGTTACCATCAGCCTGGGGTTTGGCCCCTGCATGGGATTATACAACCATGTATTGTTTTTCTCTAAATAAAGAAGCTGTTCAGTTTTTCTCAATCTTCACTAGTATTGAACGAACTGTTCTACATAAATATAAAATATTAACTTAAAACAAATTGTTTTATTCACCTACGTTGTATCTTGGGAAGTTGAAATTTTCCAGCATCCTGATTTGTGATGCAGGAGCACACACTGACTCTTTTTTTGTTTTTTTCTCCCAAGGGACACCATCCTGAAGGAAGGCATCATAGAAGATTTATACATGTACCACACACTACTGTGGAATGTGAGAGGAATTCTTAAGTAAAAGGAAAAACCACATTGAAAATAGCATCACTTTTTTTTATTTATTTACATTTTCATTTATTTTATGTAAAGCCTAAAAAAGTCCATCTCATTTCATTTATTAATGGCAATTAAATTATTATGCTTAATTTAAATATACCTTTTTGATCATGACTAAACCAGTTAAAATAACAACATTTTCAACTTAGCTTTAACAAATGTTTTAACAAATGACTTTTTTAATTTAATGTTTGTATATCTTAAACATTGTAGAATAAAAGTTCCAATTTTAATGATAACTCTAAGGTAAGAAAGTACTTTTTCCCCCTGATGATTGGTCAGAAGGTATCAATTCTTCTGTTTCATTATTTTTTAAGGTGGTGTAAATTGATAGAACAAAATATTAAACAAACTAATAAACAAACAAAGAAGACATCCCTAATTAATTATGTAATATATTTCACGTCAAGTACATCAGAGAAGACAGCATTACAATCTGAGACATTTGAGAACAAAATTGTAATGGCTAAAGATATGGACTATATTAATGTAGAGTAAAATTAAGAAAAATAAAATAGTTTTTGATAAAATTATGGCATTACATTATGATGATGACAACTCAAATACCAAAATGAAAGCAGGATAAAATAGCATACATTTTATGAAAATTAAACAGTGCATGATAAATTAAGTTTTTGTCTCTTAAAAAAAGGAGTCGGCTCACATTCGCCTAAACGAGTCGTTAGCAAATCTATTTTTACTCTGTTATGGATCCACGTCACTTTGTAACATATTTGCATAATGTCCGCCCACGTTCTAGTAATGGTGGACCAGCGATGCCGTTATTTGTTTGGACGAGAGAAGGAGAGATTGCTGTAGATCAATTTCGTTCGAAAGATTTTTTAACCGGATTATCTTTGACTGGACTTATTCCCCGGACTTCTCACCCTCCGTCATCAGCCTCCCGTACTTCATTAACCCCGGTGAGACCTAACCATACTCGGTATTGTATGTGTCTCGGGATAACACACATACAATAAACACGGACCTCGGACATTTTCCACTCACTCGCGTTCACGCACACATACACATACCGTTTATTATATGTAGTTTGTAAATATTGTTTATATCTTTGTTTGGTTGTGGTGCACCTT
>JAOVVA010152473.1:0-10138 GCA_028565275.1 Leiocassis micropogon | reverse complement strand
CGAACTCGTCTTTGAGATGAACGTTTTCTAACGCATTTTTAGTCAATAAAATGTTAATACAATAGTACATAATTTGAGCATTAATTTTGTGACATTATAGGGGAAGCTGAGCTTCCCTTGCAGTCTTAAAGAAATCGCTACTGGAGTATAGCATGTACAGGGTGATACATACTGTATATCCAAATGTATTACAGCTAAATAGAGGTAAAACAAAAGTACTGGGAGATTAAGTATACTTGTAGAGTCAAGAATCTTGAATGTCCTGTCAATATTGTTTTTGACAACATTTTTCAAATGTTTAATTTATTTGAGTTTTTCTGATATCAGCAAAGGACATTTTTGCATAATATGCAAAAACAGTTAATATTTACATAATATTCAAAAGTGTGCATATATGTATAAAAATATACATACACCCACTTTATTAATTCAGTGATGCTAAAATATGTTTTTATTTGCCAAAACCAAGGCCTCTCTGCATCCTGCTAGTGATCATGATTGACTACAGCTGGTAGCTTTTCTGTGCAACATAAAAATGGATTTGTTTTACAGAACTCACTGGACTAACAAACTATGATGGGAGTCCAAGTCCAAGGAGCTCAGTGCAGATAAAGCAGATATAGCAGATATAGAATTACAGACATTAGGTATGTCTCTTGCACCATACAACTGCAAGTGCAACTGCAACTTCTAAACAACTGCAAATTCCAAAATCTATTCAAACATGAAAAAAAAAAACTATGAATAGAGATATGTTTGGAGGAGTGAAGGTGAAACATTCAGCCCCAAGAACATTATACAATCTGCTAAGCATGGTGGTGGCAGCATGGTGGGGGAGGATCATAACACCAGCTGTTAAGTATGATGGTGGGAGCATGGTGGGGGAGGATTGTAACACCAGCTGTTAAGCATGGTGGTGGAAGCATCATGCTTTGAGGCTGTTTTGCTGCCAGTAGAACTGATAGCAAGAAGTGTTTAGAATCATAAAGTAGGATAACTAACTCAGAATTATTTGGCATAACTGTGGCCATGAAAGTACTGCAGGTGTATTATGAGAGGTCATTTACAAGATGGTCATTAATTCAGTTTGAAATTATGATTAAAAATATGTTTTAAAGCAGTGGGATTTATGCATTTTTTATGCATTATTCTTAATTAATATTACTTCTGTGTGTTCCGTGTTTCAAAATTCAAATTTCATTCTTAATTTTGGGAATGACTGAGGTAGACGGTTCCAACTTCCAACAAACAGTATAACAAGCAGTGGCGGCCGGTCAATAAGGGGCCCTGGGGTGCCGCCCCCTTAAAGTTAAGCAGAGAAGAGTGCTACTTTAACATGTAATTATTTTACATAATAATAATTAATTTTAATAATGAAATAAAGTCATTTAGTCAAAATATTCCGCTGTATTTCTTAATATAATTTTTTTTCCAAAAAAAAACAAGATCTAAACTGTATTACGTTCATTTGTGTTCGTTTACGTGGGGCGCCGAACAAACGAGTGTCTATGCACTAAAATTTTTAAAAAGCATGTGATTTGAGACTGAGCTCTAATTGGATCAAATCATTCTCGGGGCTCTGCACTGAGCGACCCGAATCCTCTTACTTTTGTTCTTAGCGAATCAATATTCTTTTTAAATATTTGGGCTCATGTGATTGGACCATTCTTAACGAGTCTTATTAACGGTCAGCAGATTGTTAGTTAATGTACTGAATAGTGATTGACGTGAAAGCCAGCTAAATATGAGAGAAAATTCTGTAATTTCTTTGCTAAAATACCCCTTCGCAAGGCGATCGGATGAAGAAAGAAAATAGTTAAAGAGCTTGGACCAGATTGACCCGATCTTCTAATTAAGCAGCAGTCAAGTGATCGCGGCCGAGCTTACACTCAGTGCTTTTCCAGCACTTCTTATGGCTATTTACAGGCGATTATTAAAAGTTTAATTTTAATGTTGTTTGTGTCGTCGTCCCCGTCCTCCCCAAGGCCAAAATTTTTTTTACCTGCCGCCACTGATAACAAGGGTGACTGTCTCTATTTAATTTATGTGATTTGACCTGGGTAGATTACTGAAATGATAACTGTTACAACTCTAGTAGCTAGTCTTGCTTTTTTTTGTTTGTTTTGTTTTCTTGTGTTCATTGACAATGGATAATAACTGGGCAGGAAAATGAGGTCTTTCTCGGGGTTTAGGTGACGTGAAATGCTGCTTTCTGTTGCCAGTGTCACATTCTGTATAATTGTGAATGCTAGTCTTTTAAAAGGAGGTGCCAAATCAGCCCAGAACTGTTTACAGAAAGGCCAGGAAGCCTTTAAGACTATTTTTGGGCATATTCTTAAGGGCTCTGTATCTCTCTTCAGGTTTTATAAATGTATCTATAAAATTTATGTGTTGTTTAGTTCATTTTGGTAGTTTTGATTGTTATTGATGTCTTTTGTGTCCTGTATCTTAAAATAATCATCTAAAAGTGTTATTCATTTTCTCTTGGGTTTTATGGTCTTTCCTGCTGAGTTCCTGATAATTGTGATTGTTGTGATTTCTTTATTTCTTTTAATGTGCTTGCTGAGGACTTCCAGATTTCTTATAATATTTCACGGTTTTATGTGTGAGTCTTTGTAGTAGGAATTAATTTTATCACTGTTTTATAAGTTTCCTTAATGCTGTGTCTGAGCTTTCTGCCAGGTTGCTGGAGAATCATTTATTTTGAAGAGGAGCACTATTTCTCTTTTGATGAAGCTAAAAAATTCAGGTTCTTTGAGTAGTGCTGTTTTAAGTACATTTCTTAATCTTCTGCAGGTTCTTTTGTTCCAGGTAAAAGATACAGGATCATTGACTGCAGTAGAGTGAATATATATTGTATACAAGGTATCATTGAGCTACTGATTAAAAGGAAATTAATGTAAACATGTATAGAGGGAGCTGGTGAGTAATATGTGTATTGTAGTCAACATTTGTCAAATCCAAATTTAGACATGCGTTGCCTTATTGTTTCTGTGGTATGACAGTTCTATGTTTTACATGTTCTAGCATTTTTTTCTCATTCTGGGTTGATGACTGTGTTGCGGCTGATGCTGATTATTACTGGGAAGTTTGAAAGATGTGTGAAGAAGGTATGAGAATGTCTAGAAAATGTCTCTATTTCTCCATATACTGTATATTTGCTATAGTTTGCAGGTTGTTGTACAGTAGATAAAGATGTTTAGCCTTCAGAGTTGGTGATTATAGTGTTGTGGGTGAATTTGACTTCCTTAGTTATCAAGATTGCTATGCTGTTTGTTTCACTATTGTGTTCCACAAACACAAAAACGAAGTACAAATATTTTTGCTGATTTTAATCAAAGCTTTTTGTGGAAGTACACTATTTGTACCTCTCATGTAATACTGCACTACTAATAAAATGACAGAATTAAGTATCCGGTTATAACATAATTTATCCATAATACATCCATAACTATTGTTATGAGGTGCTCTAACTAAAAGGTGCACCGCTTTTAGACATGGCTCATTTGGCATGACTGAATATGAGGAGGAGAAATTAAAAGCCTTTTGAACTAAGCTGCTATTCACAAATTCGCACAGCTTTTCTTTCTTTCTTTCTTTCTTTTTAATTAGTGAAGCTTTTGTGTTCATAGCCTATTTGTTCTTGATGACTAAATGCTGATCCCCCAAAGTGTGGATTATTTTGTTCCACCAAATTACTAGAATTACTTTTGTGAAAAGCATGCTTATAAATTTTTTTTTAAACTGAAAGTGTGTATTTTGCTGTTAAAAAATAGTTGCATTTTGTAAATGTTTACAAAAATTATATTTATTCATTGAAGGATAAAAAACATACAATCAGTGCATATGTGTTCTTTTTGATCATTAAACTAAACTGAGTATTGAGGTAAATAGGGAGTAAGTTTGTACATAGGCATTTTGAAGTATGTATACTTACGTTAGCCTGCATGTAGATCTTTGGATAGATCTGAATCTATACATTGTAATGAGACTCTTAAACGTATTGGCAGAAATAGCAAAGCCTATTAAATTACTTGGTTTATTCATTAACTAACTGTCTATACTGCTTATCCTGTACAGGCTAGAGGGAGGCCTGGAGCCTATCCCAGGGTACATCCTTTGCTAGCGCTTCGCAATCTCCATGCAAACAGACCCAAAGTTGGCACTCGAACCCTTGACACTGGAGGTGCGAGGCCACAATGCTAACCACTATGTCACAATGCTGCTACAGTATTATACAGTACTTGAGTTATTATTTGGTTGAATTTAATTCTGTGATAATTCTATGTTATAATCATTAAGTATTGCACTAAAAGCAAAATGTAGGAAGATTGTTGTAAGAAAAAGAAGGAAATCCTCTAAACACAATAAATGAAAATAATTTATCTTTATCTTCAGGTCTAACAGTGGTTTGCACACATGTGCAAAATAAAATCATGGATCTTGTTTCCTCCTGTAGCAGATAAATGTTATGAGAGGCACCACATGTTGCACTTTCACAACATGATGGATAGGTGTTTTTTTTCCTTGTCAGTTTTATGTCTCTCTCCCTCAAGAATAGACTCTTCATTAACGACAGGTTCAATAAAGCAGCATAGTGCAGTTCCTGCTCTGACTCTGAACTGATGAGTGAGACTTTCTCCCAAAGCTGTACTGAAGGTTTGATGTAATCAGTGGCAACAGACCAAATGGTTGTTAGTAAGTGATTACAGCATATGTATAAATGCAGTGTACACGGTAAAAACTAGATAAATGTTGAATGAATTAATATTGTATGGTTAGGTCAACTTCTTACAATGGTATTTGTTGAGACAACAGGTAACATTGTGTGCTACTTTGAAGACACATACTGAATACTCTCAAAAAAATCAAGTTGAACCAGCACTTTACCTTCATTAAGATGCAATCACATGATTTATAAGACCTCCACCATCCACTGTCCCCTTCTCCAAACTGCACTAAAGCGGTGAAGCTGACCATTTTGTAGACTTTTTATTTTGGGTAAGTATAGTTAATCCTGGATTGCGAGCATAATTCGTCCCGGAAGTGTGCTTTCTATCAAAGCACTCATATATCAAAGCAAATTTTCCTATATAAAAAAGGACACCTCAGACGATTCGTTCCACAACCCAAAAAAAATTAATATAAAAATAAGTAATACAAAATTTCAAGTAAACAGTTTGTGGCTAGAGTAAGCCGATGGGGGGGGGGTCATTTAAAAAATGGTTTATGCAGACTCGCAATCCAAGGTCCCACTGTATATTTTCATTTAAATAAAATGTTTCAGTTAGCTTACAAGTATTTTAGACAGTTAGTGTTTTATAAAAGATGTCCGTGTGTTTCCACTTATCGTTGTACTGAGGCACCCTGACATTAATAAGGTGAGCTTAGCTAAAGTTAGGCTTCATGTTACTGCACTGTACAGGATCTAACGAGCTAAACTTTTATTACCATATCTATCTTTTTTTCCTCACTTTGCCTTGACTTTCAGCTAACAAAAGTTTGAGAAAAACTCAACAGTTAAGGAGTAGTGGTACATCAGAACTCTGTAAGGTAAGAGATATCAAAACTGAGTCGCTAATGCTCATCTACAAGTGTTATATCTGTACATTTTTTTGTATGAAAACCGAATTGAGTAAATATCCGGTTAATTTATAACATCACTCCAAACATGTAGTTACTCCTGAGAATGACAAAGTAAAACCCTTGAAAAATATCAAACCCTATTAAATATGAAGCAATATGTAGCTTTAACTCATCATTATAATTCCAGAAATTCCTGTCATTTACAAATTCTGGTGGTATATAGCCTTTAATTTCTAAAATAACTAGATATTCTCTGAAATTAATTTATCTTTGTCCTTACGAGACTTCTTTTGCTGCATTGGAGGATTGGGTCAGCGGAGTGACGGATGGCCTTTTGGAGCTATACAGTAGTAGGAACACAAACAAGCTGTTGAAGTTTTAATAGTCC
The DNA here is from genome assembly GCA_028565275.1 of Leiocassis micropogon. Taxonomy (NCBI): domain Eukaryota; kingdom Metazoa; phylum Chordata; class Actinopteri; order Siluriformes; family Bagridae; genus Leiocassis; species Leiocassis micropogon. The sequence continues at coordinate 4,164 of JAOVVA010152473.1, read as the reverse complement.
TTGATGGCCCGGGTGACTATGCAGCAGTTTTAGGAGTGATGTTTGGACAGGTCTGTGCTCTGTTCATTGAATTCCAAAAGGACTGGACATACGCCCAAGAAGCCATCCAAACATTTTTTTTTTTTACCTGGAGAAACACTCTTCCCTTAGATTCACATGTTGAGAAACAGACTCTTGTTGCCATTGACTCATTTTTGTGTTTGACACATTGGGAAATTATTTTTTATCTTTGCTAATTTTTAAAGATGGTTATAATGATGTAATATAAAGAAATCAGTAAGAGACTGATAAGCATCTGATGTTATTCAGGTATTGTATTGATCTTTAAGGAAAATAGAATGTGTATTCTCCTGTTTCATGCAGATCACTTTAACTAATTTTGGAAGAATAAAGTTTTATTTTATTTTATAATGTTGTGTGTTTTAATTGATGGGGTATTGTTAGGCCAACTTGTTGTTATAGAAAAACAATCACTTGAACTATATCAATGGGCTAAAATGGGAGACAACTTACCTTTTTGGGTACATGAAAATTTGGACTAAGTCAACCCTGACAAATATAATTGAACCCACAACCAATACTACTTGAGCTGACTTAAATATTTAAATTAAAGGTTGAGTCAACTAACCAGTAATGTGAAATATTTTCTTGGGCCAGCAAATTTCTCTAAAAGTTGATTAAACTTAAAAAAGCTGTGCAACGTTTAAAAAACAACTTTTTTTTACATTACATTACGTAAAAAACATTATTATTATTATTATTATTATTACTATTATTATTATTATTATTATTATTATTATTATTATTTACAGTGTATGCTGTACAGTGTATCCACAGCCCTTTCTAGAATAAATTTTGGCATGGCCAATAACTATCTATACAGATAATATAATTTATACAATTCTAGAAGTACCATGTGACTTACGTTTTAATAATACCTGATGACCAATTCATTGCGCTTCAATTTTCACCACCTTCTACCCAGTGTGTCGGCCAAAACACCACTCTAGAGACTAGTGAATAATGAAGACAAGCCAAGAAGCTGGAGACTGTTGCAATAAGCAGTTACAGTGCTGCAATACAAAAGTGATAGCTGAGATATTTGGTCAAGCACGCACAACTCCTACTAATTGCCTTTTGTTTACCTTGTTTACTTGTCTTTCAGCAGTTAAACAGCATGAGTTAAAATGCTACCATTATGCAGAGATATCCTTATTCACTAGTGGTTTGTCTGAACTCCCTGATTATAACCGGACCCAAATCCCTTGTGTGTCTCAACATACTTGGCGAATAAAACCTGATTCTGAATACAAATTATATTATTATTATTATTATTATTATTATTATTATGTACAGTATTTCATACACTTAAATGTCTTCTGAATCATTTGATTAAATTTTTAAAACTGTTAAAACTGAGAGAAGCTGTAAAAACTATTTCCCTAGGTCCGCTAAATTTCACTCCCTGTTTGAAACACCCCCCCCCCCTTCCTGTTGCACTTTTTTTGGTCTCCCTCTTTCATTCTGTCTTCCTCTCAGCTGCAACTGTAGCTACCAAACAGTAGTAACCAGGCATTGTTAAAGACTTTAAGAGCTTTCAAACCAACTGTGCAGACATTTATGTTGGAGCAAAACCAATGAAGTAATTGATGGATTGATATTTTGTGTGTGTGTGTGCTACATTTTAGCTCCCTAAAGAGTCTTACAGGCTGAATTTGGGTAAGTTTGATTGTTTTGTTTTGTTTTTCTTGGTTTCTTTTTATTTTCAGTTAAGAAGAATAAGAATAAGAATGAAGCATTACTTAATTATAAGACAAGCATTACGTATCTTTTTATAGCATTTTCTTTTTCTTCTTCTTCTTCTTCTTATTATGAATATTATATATACTGTAAATATATATATATATATATATTTTTTTTTTTTAATTTCTTTATTTATTTATTTTTTTTTACAGATTTTGACTTTCAAGTATAATGGAACAAACTTGTTAATTCTTAAATATTGTTATGGTTATCCTCTGTTTAAAGTTATAAAGTGTAAGAGGGACATTATTTGGGCAGGCCTGAGATCCTTAAAGGTCCTTCAGAGATGGACTAAAATAATAATAGATTATTTTAGGTAACATGAGCCAAAAAAAGAAAACTGCTCAGTTTGTTTTGCAGCACAGTAAGTAAAGGACTGAAACAAAATATATGTCAAATGACTGTACTGTTGACTCTGACTATAAAGTTTTCATTTAATTGTTTCTCTATGGGATAAACAAAAGGACAGATATGTCCCAATTTTACAATTAGGTATTAATTCCTTTTAGATAAAAGTTGTATGTGAGTGTACTTTAAAATAGGACAATAAGATATGCCACCAGGCAAAAGCAAGTTGTTAGAGAATATTTGCATCACATTCTTAAACAGAAACTTTTTTAACCAATTTAGTGCTTAACACATTATTTGGCCATTTTTCTATATGTGTGTGTGTTTATTTATTTATTTTTTTATTTTTTATAGTTTTTTAATGTTCCATTTATTTGAAGTATGAAGTATGACATCTGTTGCACCCAGTTGTATCTTTGGGATTCAGTATGGACCATGCTGATTAGTTTTCCCTTCACCATTCCAGGAAAGAAGCTATTACATTTTCTATGAATTGTTGAGGGTAATTGTGGCCTTCCATTTCTAAGCATTCATTCTGCATTTGTGTTTTATTAAACACTTCATTAATCTGCTTTGGCATTTATTATTTTTTTGATAGCACTATAACAATATATTGGCAGACAAAACAGAACATATGGAAATGTAAAGGTCAGGAGCAGACATCTTTTGTGCTCTCAGTTAAATACCTAATTTTCTTTCCTATTATATGAGACATTTGAAACTTTGATATTGTAACTGATATGATCTGCCTTTTAAAGAGCACACATCAATCAACAGATTTGAACAGCCAACTACTTTAGTGGCTGTAGTAGTCTATAGGGTTTTGCATGGGGGATGTTCAAAAGCTTGCATTTATTATCACTTCCTCTCCATGCTCAGCTCAACTGACGTCACTTTTTATAGTAATTGGAAACAGAGAAGAGAGAAGAGAGAAAACAGAGAACAGAAAAGAACTTTTTTATATGTGCAAGTATAGAATCCTGGTTTACAGCTTTTAAGCCTTCTAATAGCATGTCTCATGACATCTCATGGATTCCATGAAACTTAAATATGTTATACTGTTATTATAAGCAAGACTAAAAACTTAAGAAACTTCATTTCAATTGCACACACAAAAACTATTTTTACAGCATGAGCCTGAAAATTCCAGCATGAAAGAGAGCTGCTGACTGTGACTTTCCTAAACTCACAGACAGCTATCAAGTTTCCTACCATATACTGGTGAGTGTTAAGGCATTCAAGAGTAGACAGGTTATTATTATTATATAGAAGGTGATTAATGTGAAAAGGTGATGAAGGGGTTCCTTTTAAAGTCCTAACTGAGCAGTGCCATTGCTTTGCCTGACCCTACATTGCACCAAAACATTATTGCCGGTACTTGCTATAAATCATCAATATGCATGTTCATTCTTTAAAATCACGTGAAGTAATTCATCACTTTTGATACTGGTAACTGTATCTATCTTATCTACAAATACAAATCTTGAGCATACTCACATGTAATTATCAAAATTTAAAGGATCATCCTTGTGGTGTGAACGGCTTAATGTCACTGCAGAAAATTCTGAGGCAAAAACCACGGATCAGGGCTTTTGTGGACAGGATTCACAGAAGCATTAAACTTTTATCCTTAAATCCTAGGGTTTTATTGTTATTATTATTTAGTTATTTATTTTTGGTGCTCCTGTCTCACCTTGTAAAACCACGGAAATTTACTTTTTGTTGAAAGATTACCTGCCTACGTCTCCTTAAGCTGTGTTCATGCTGTCTTTCCCTGAAAAGAAGTCCACATTTATCTCTATACATGGATGGAGGACATAAACACACTGTCCTTCTCAATGTCGTCACCCACTTTATCTCAGAACCAGCACATATAAAACAGTGCAATTTACTAAAAAAAAAAAGCCTAGAAAACCACAGGAGATAATGCACAGATAGTGGGTATAACAATAAATGTAGCATTGACCTCTTACAACACCAATGTCAGAATGCAATCTGAATACTATATATATA
>JAOVVA010152464.1:0-10139 GCA_028565275.1 Leiocassis micropogon | reverse complement strand
ATAAGCAAAAGATGCTTTTAAAAACATTTCTGCATAAAAGAAACTTCTATAAAGAGCAATAAAGAGTAATAAAATAAACAATTAATATTTGGAGTGAAAATTCATTGTTTAAAATCAGGAGTTTTAGACACAGATTCGCTCAGTACTATAAGTAAAACAGCTGTTAGGTTTTACTGAGCTTGCTGGAGAATATGAGTTCTTCTGGTAACTCTGTCACACTCGCTCCTTTCTATTTTTAGGCAAATCCCAGGAGCGTACATTAGGTTTTTTTGTTTCCATCTGAAAGCTGGTCTGTCTTGTACTATATATATTTTTTTTCTTTACAGCCATGCATATATTCTCCTGTAATGTTATTTATTTATTTTTAGGTTATATATGGAAATACGGAATGATTTTGTACATAATTATGCAGACATGATAAACATATATAACAAAATTGGTACAGCATATAATACGGTGCCTATATTACTTGTATATACATATATTACTTGTTTATCCGATACGGAGACGGAATCTACTTGTAGGGTTCGGATGTTTAACACCTACCTCCTCTTCCTCCTTCATGTGAGGAAGGAAGTCCTGGGTGAAAGCCTCGAGACGCTCCTTCAGCTGCCGCGCATAGTTCAGCTGTTCACACTCGCTCTGTTGAATAAAACATAAGCACAACCTTAGTATCAATCACACACACACAAAACCTGAACAGTTAACCAGAGTGCACACCTGCAGGCGTGTCAAGCTCCTTTTTTTCCATCGCTTAATAACAGCTTCCTGAGAAACCATCCAAGAGGTCATGCTGCCGAAGCTTACATGTGATTATACGGTGAGACGAGAACAAACACGCTAAAGCTGGCGAGACAACAGGGCGCGTGTCAGCTCTTCACTTTGATACGGACAATAACTGATCGTTCTTTTATTGCGTCTTGGAACATTTTTACTGTAAACTCTATCACCAAAAGAAAAAAAAAACATAATAAAATAAAACCTTGCTGAAGTGTCTCTCAGCGTGACCTGGTGTTGCCGACCTCACCCATCTATGCTGCATCACATCCTGTTTGCTGAACGACAGCTGCTCGGAAGTTATTACTCAAAAAAAAAAAAAAAAGGGTCAGTTGGGACATTTCGGAAATTTTGTCCTGCTACTGTACAACCACAGAAAGACAAATCACTTAATACGTTATACACACACACACACAGTAGAGTCAGCCAATATTTACACCCTGATCCAAGAATTAGTTTTTTCCTCTTTTATAAAGGAACCAAAAGTAAACGGACACCCGGTGTCATTTCTCTTCCACGACTCTTAACATGAAGTCCAAAAGAGCCGTGATGAAACATGACAGGAAAAACATTACTTGTGGTCAAAATCATTGTTTTTTTTTTTTTTTTTTTAAGAAGACACAAATGCTGAGAAGATTTTTTGATGATAAAACAAACAAACATAAAAGCCGTCCAGAACTAGAACACTTCAAAATGTAAAGAACACTTCAAGTAAAAATGTAAAGCCACAGACAAAGCCTCAGAAACTGGAAGATCAGATGAGAGTTCACTAAAAACATCTTTAAGAAAAATAAACTAAACTAAAAGTCTGTTCGTGTCTGGAACAACAGTGTGTGTGTGTGTGTGTGTGTGTGTGGACAGGTGAGAGGAATGATGGGAAGCGAAGATTATGGAGAAGATAAGGATGATCTAAAGGCCACCACCTCATCTTATGGTGTGTGTGTGTGTGAGTGAGTGAGTGAGTGAGTAAGTGAGAGACCTTGTAATTATTGATGATGCTTCAAAAGGAGTCTCAGGTGTCAGCTCTTTGTGAGGACGTTTTTAGACACAGGAAACAGCTCTCCCTAATCTGACAAGCGACAGTCGACCCCCCGGGTTATGTTCTTAGAGCACCCGCAAATTGTGGAAGGGAAAAAAAATGCCCTTAAAAAACAAACTAAAAATAATAAAAGAATGTAAAGGTAAACCTGTATTCTGTACAGTTCTGTGTCTCCCGCAGCGCTAGAATGTAAAATACAGATGTTACCCCCCTCTATATACAGTGGAGGAAATAATTATTTGACCCCTCGCTGATTTTGTAAGTTTGTCCAATGACAAAGAAATGAAAAGTCTCAGAACAGTATCATTTTAATGGTCGGTTTATTTTAACAGCGACAGATAGCACATCAAAAGGAAAATGTAAAAAATAACTTTAAATAAAAGATAGAAACTGATTTGCAGTTCATTGAGTGAAATAAGTATTTGAACCCCTACCAACCATTAAGAGTTCTGGCTCCCATAGAGTGGTTAGACAATCCTACTCAATTAGTCACTCTCATTAAAGACACCTTGTCTTAACTAGTCACCTGTATAAAAGACACCTGTCCACAGAATCAATCAATCAAGCAGACTCCAAACTCTCCAATATGGGAAAGACCAAAAAGCTACAACATTATATATTGCCATGAAAAATATGGCATTAAAAAAAATTGCGGAGGATAGTTTTGCAGGTTCCGTAAACAATTATTAGTTTATTCTAAGGAAAAATCTGAGACAGCGAACTCTAAACCGCGACTTCACGAGTTTGGTCGACTGTATACACACACACACCCATCAGCCATACAATGAACACCAGAAAAATATTAACACCCCGGGGAAGCCAAATCCTAGATGGTTTTAATGTTGTGGCTGATCGGTGTATAACTGCTATAACGAGAAGTTAATGTTTAACCGTAAACACACAACAAAATCCTGTTTCAGGAACGAGCTCCAGGTTCACTGCGGTGTCTGGCTGCTCTTCAGTTTCTACAATGTCCTGAGTCACCTCATCTCAGCCTAGCACAGCACCGCACGGCACGCTCGGCCTCTACATTACACAGTGTTGGTCAATAACGCGCTCCTCCCGGGCCTGAGTGACCCAACATCGGGCACAAAACTGATCCCAGATCGGTGCTCCCAGCCTCAGAGTCTCCCCTTACCGAGGGCCATTTCGGGATCTCGTTACCACAGAGTTACATCATTCATTTCGGATGGCTACGCCCCTCTTATCAAAATAAACAGCGGAATGATAATTTAGAGAAATAAACGCGCTATTAGACGACGCCGCTTCTTCCTCCCTGTCCTAATTTATCTTGGCTTTGACGAGTGGAAATCTCCCTGATTGAAAAGCGGACTTGGGTAAGCCGAGGAAAATCGTTAATAATAATAATAATAATAATGATAATAATATTTACAGCACACGTTAAAGAAGTCAATCTTAATACAGTGTGAAATAGACATCACACAACAGACAACAAATAGCCATGACCATTAACATAATATCTCGATTTCATTTGAAATATTACCCTCCTCTTCGTTTGTAGAGAGCAAGAAGATGTAAAAACATTAAGAGCTGAACACTCTCTGGTGTACACACACTGCCAGAGCAGATAACCCTTAAACACCCAGAGCATCTGCAGTCATTTTATTATTCTTATTATTTTAATTTTTTTCCGCCTCATTGTGTTTTATATAAATATAAATATGTATACAGTTAAACCTTGGATTGCGAGTTTAATTTGTGCTTGTATATCAAGAAATAATGGAAACTCCGACGATTCATTTCACAGCCCAAAAACATTGATATAAAAATAATTAATACAAAACATAAAGTAAAAATAAAACATATTTACCTGCATTTACATTTTAAAAGAATCGTGGCTGGTGTAGGACGAGAGAGAGAAGAGAAGGAGAAGCACTCAAACACACAAACGGTATACAAATGTTAACCATACACTGAGGATTACCCACAATCCTGTAGTGCGAGAGAGAGAGAACCACTATTGGCTCAGTTGTGATCACGTGACAAAGCGTACATCAAGTTGAAATTTATGGGAACGTTTTGCTTGGTCTCGCAAAAAACACTCGCAGACCAAGTTACTCACAATCCAAGGTTTCACTGTGTATGTGTGCGTGCGTGCGTGCGTTCGTGTGCGCGCGCGCGTATTTATTTATTTTTTTTATTATTATAAAGGTCAGGATTGTGCAATATAGAGTGACATCCTTTTTTTTCAGCACAACCTAGGCAATATGATGAAGCTGGATTTTATCACATTTTAACAAACTATACAAACATGACTGAACAAAAAATTATAAGAAAGAATTTTAAAAAATTATTAAATAAAAAAAAAAGAGTAATAAAACATATAAAATATTCTACATCATTTACAAGCTTAAAAGCAGCTTTGTATTATTATTATTATTATTATTATTATTATTATTAATGCGTCATTGCCCGGTGCTTTTTTTTGCAGAACGGCTCCGTGCCGGTTGAGTTGAATTTAAATTAGGATCCATCTATCCATTAAAGATTGATTCCGACTAAACAAGTACACAAACAATAAGAAGAATATTTTAAAAAATGACGAGTGATACACTTACTGTCTTGGCCGTGCACATCTATCTATAAAAAAAATCTGTTTTGTTCAGTCTGTATTTTTAGGATGCAAATCATGGCGCAGACACAGAGCCAAATCGCAAAAAAAAAAAAAAAACCCAAATTTTGTACTGAACCTTTTTGAAAAGTTTTTACTTGTTTGTATTTCCGACATCTTGTTGGTTTTGACACCGTCACGTGGATGAGCCTCCGTCCACACGATGAGCCTCGTCTGTGTTTCAGCGTTTATACAACACATTGCGTTTGCTCTAGGGACTTTTATTTTATTTTTTTCTCTTCATTTAAACACACGTTATTACACACGCATGTAGAGTACGGTCTATAAATCATTATGGTCTATAAATCATTATACTTCACTGTTTTGTAGTGTAGAATACCAGTAAACCAACAAACAAACAACAGCACATGGAGTCTGTGTGGAATTCATGATAACGAGGAAACATAAGAGTCGCCTGGGTGCAGCCCAGCCGGTCATGTGACCACGGTTTAAGACATTACCTGCTTATATAATCCCCCCCCCACGCACACACACCTTGACATTCCTGAGGCCTTTCTCGAACAGCGAGAGCATCTCCGAGAGCTTGTTGTCGGAGTGCACGTTGTACGTGGTGCGGCTGCGCTGCTGCAGCTGATCGATGATGTACTCGTTCTCGATCTGCTCGTGGATCTTGAACTCCTTGAAGGTGGCGCAGAGCGTCTGGAGGAACGCCCGGAAGTCATTGTTGTTCGAGAAATTCGTCTTCGATAGCTGGGAGAGGAAGAAGAAAAAAAAATAAAAAAACCAGTCAAACACTGTGTCAGGGTTATAATTACCAGTCATCATTATTAAACTCAAAACTACGCGTCTGAGAGGTGCACATAGTTTTAAACAAGGGTGTGTTTAAAACTATGTAACTAAGAAGAAAAAAAAAAAAAGAGGATCCCATAATAAATAAATGAGCTGATGTTACAGAAGATTAAATCAACACCTTCTGATTTGAGAATTCACCCAAGCTGAACTTTAATCGGGATTAATTACTGGTGAATGTTTGTATATTAATTTAATGAATGCAATTTAATAAATTCAAATATTGCATTGGCATACGAAGCATTTTCTGCATAGAATAAACCAAGAATAAACCAAAGTGACCACCAGCTAAAGAGCGGTTTAAAACTTGTTTACGCAAGTTCACGAATATTAAAAACATTTTTGCGTGGGTTTTTTTTTTTTTTTTGCATTTTGTACAAAATGTAGTGAAGACATAGCACCATAGGTCCCAAGAATGTTATCAAGGACTGGTGTATCAACAGAATCATTATTTTCAACACTTTGTCCAAAACCTGAGGTAATTGTTCATGTCAGGTTCCAATATTTATTTATTTTTTGTCCGGTGGCATGATGGTAACTGAGGAAGTAAACAAAACAAAAACAAATCATTTGTACGGAGCGATTTAATTTAACTGGACACTGCGAGATTGACCGGTCCATTTCATCAGCCTAAAAATCACACGTGGACACACGACAACCTCGAAAGATAAGAGAGAGCTGGTTACATCGTGTTACCGCCGGAATTTACTTCAGTTTTTGTAAGAACGTATCACAGAGGACGCACGCCAAAAAAATACAACAGGTTTTTCCATCCCATAAAATATATGTGACGCACATGACAAATGATCACTGTATTACGTTTACGGGTTGTTACGATACACGTCAAAATATACAGTACTGAAATGAAAAAGACGACAAATATCACCTTGTGGTCATGTGCGAGTTTATTTCTCCTGAAAGAAACTAACACACACACACACCCTATAAGCATGTTGATTTACCACGGTGCGTGTAATGTCCTGCAAAAGGAGACAGAGGTTTAAAACTGTACATTTTGAGCGTTGCAGACTCTCAAATCTGATTGGCCGGGCATTATTTTCCTAAAACAACAAAACTACATAAAATTTATAATCCTTGACGTTTCTTGTGAGGAGAAATTTATTGTGTGTACTCCTTACTTAACGTTCCGTTATGTTTGTGAACAATCTTGTATGCACAAACCCTTCTGTCTCGTGTTTTTTTTCCCCCCACTTCCTCTCACGCTATATCTCACTTATTATAGGATTACTCTGCAACCGTTTGAGATTATTGAGGTATTGTCTGCTCATGACATTATGTATAGGCGTAACTGATAAAACCTGATAAATAACCCTATAAAACTGGAATGACAGGGTAAGCCGCACGCACGCGCACATTGTTGAGCCATGTGCCAGTGCATAAAACCACTGAATTCCTGTCTCCTGTAAACGTGCAGGACGTGACCAACATGCACTTAAAGCCTTCATAAGCTTTGACAATATATTGGGACGAGGAAGTGTGCAACATTTCCATTTAGAACATTCCGTGTTTCATAAAATTATTTCATACACGTTTAAAACAAATAAAGTTTTTTTTGCCACGTCAGGACACTTTTTAATCTACAATAATGTTGTTGGTCTTTCGGCTGCTCCCGGCAAGGGGTCGCAATAATACAACTGTATAATGTATGTGTCACTACAGTTATTCTTTAATTATGAAATGCCATTGGGATCAACTATATAGATATTTCGCTATAGTCATTCTTTGACTATGGAAGGCCATTGGGATCAACATCAAATCGACATTTATTTATATAGCACTTTACAGCAACCTAAGCTGAATCAAAGTGCTTCACAGCACTAAAAATGACAATAAAAGTGGCAATTAAAAAATAGAAATAAAAAAATACAAAAACAAAATAAAACAATTATAAATAAATTAAAAATATAATAATAATAATAGTAATAATTAAAAAAAAATAATAATAATAATTAAAAAAAGAAAATTATAAAATATTAAAAGCCATTCTAAATAAGTGAGTCTTTAGTTTTGCTTTAAACGTAAGGAGGTCCGTAATGTTACGTAACTCAGGTGGAATGGTGTTCCAGAGTTTAGGACCAGCCACAGCAAAGGAGCTATCACCCCATCGTTTACACCTTGACCGAGGGACCACTAGAAGGTTTTGGTTAGCAGAACGTAAGGCTCTACTTTGTTGATAAAAGCAACCTCTCCTCAGCCCATTTGACCGCTGGTGTTCCACAGGGTTCCATTTTGGGCCCCGTTTTATTTTCCTTGTACATGCTGAGGAGGAAGAGAGATCACCAATCATGACAGAGAAAGTACTATTTGTTAAACATGACATAAACCATTGTAGTAGAGGACCTTGAAGGCCAACTTCTTGTGGCAGACGCGTCAGGAGAATTGAGTCAACTGTAGAACAATAATATAAGGCAAAAAGGAAGAGATATTCGCCGGGCCAAGCTGTATTTCTTTAGATGAAGCGCCAAGGCTAAAAATTATCCCAGTAAACATTGTAGCAGAACAACGTTAACAGAGTGTTCAAGTCCTGAGGTTATGGTGAATATCAGCCAGGCATTTTCATAGCACATGGGATAAGTAAACATAAAAAGGCTTCAAGTTAGAGTGTGATATCGATTTCGTGCAACAATTATATAAGCCAAAAAAAAGAAAAAGAAAAAAAAATCATATGGCTAAACTGGATTCCTACATTCCCATTAAAAGTGCTTCCAATACTACTGCCATCTGTTTATCGTCTCTGTATCTGATGACCTTTCACATACTGCCAGGAGAGTAAGAAAAAAACAAACAAACAAAAAAAACTTTACGGCAGTGGCATCATTTCGATCTTGTACTGACGATGGGAGAGTCGAACCGCTACGTAAAGCCCTTCTCCAGCACAGCACAAACATTCTCAGTGGAGTTAAGATCGGAAAATGATGTCTCATGGTCCCTGATCCGCTCTTTCACAATCTGAGCTAGATGAATCCTCATGCATCGGCGTGAAATATTTTTATAATATCTTTATCCGCCTCTCTTCTTACCCTGACACGCCCATCGCTCTGGAACAGGATAAACCTGGACTTATCAGACATTTTTCCCAACACTCCACAGTCCATTCCTTATGCTCTTTCTTCAGGCGACAATTCGATTAAAATTGTGATTCTATAAGTAATGTGATTTTATAAATATCCTGATCCTATATTACTTTTTTTACACAATTCTTTTAAACCTTTAAAAAGTTAACATTTAATTAATGCAGCACCATTCCTTATAACATCAGTTTTCTCACTTAAAACAAAAAAAAGCAAGCACAGCATTTAAACAATACAACCAAGTTTAACATTTCACTGAGTAGCAGAGCGTAGCTCTGTCATCCGCCACAATTATTATTTCTAAACAAATTTAGCAAATAATTCACTCCTACCACATGGGATGAAAATGTTTAAATAGTCTACCTGTAGGATTATAAAGAAACAGAGATGTTTTACTGCCTGTAACGCCTCCAAAGTCTGAAAACTCAACGGTGAGCGCGTGGGTGCGTGCAGCTTCCAACGCGGGTGATTTTCCACTAATTAGCGCTCATGATGTTTTGAGACTAGTGTAAGCGTGTGTGTAATGAGTGGGTTTGAAACTAATTTGCTCACAAAGTTTAGAGAAAAAGGCAAACCAGAGGCTTTTAACACACACGATTTTTGATAAAGTAAAGGCATAAAAATGCGTTTCTGTTGCGCCACTCAGGAGCTTATGCGTTCGGTACAGAATCATTTATATCTCAGGATGATCAGCCAATCACGACCAATCAAGTATAAAATACAATTCAACTTGTATAGTGCTTTTAACAATGGTCACTGTCGCGAAGCAGCTTCACACAACCAAAGGAAAATTTTGGAAATGTGTATGAATCAAAACGATCAGATTGTCCACGTTTTTCCAGCGGACTCAGTACCGGTAACCAAGCGCGGAACGATTGTGTTCTCACTGAGCGATCAGGAAAATGAACCAGACTTCAGAGAGTCAAGTGTTTACTGGGGCTGCAACAACAAATCGATTAAATTGATAAAAATCGATTACTAAAAGAGTTGGCAACAAATTTCATAATCGATTCGATGTGTTGCATGCCACGGAGACATTTGATTATTAAAAAAAAAATTAGTTGAGCGCGGAGTGGAGTGAATACACTCGGTCTCGTGCACTGATGCTAGCAGAGTTCGGCGCCTCAGACAGGGCGGAGCAAAAAAAAAAAAAACTAAAAAAGCGAGCGGAGGTAGAGGAAAGATACATAGCGGAGGCAGAGAAATTCGTAATCGGGTAAACGTCTCCCCTGCTGGGTCTTAGTGCGCGTCTCTTACTGGTATAATCAACATCCGTGTACTGTTTACTATAACAATGCGACCACGTGTGCGCGTAAAACATATTTTATTTTGTGTCTATGCATGTGTGTACAGCGCACGTGTAAAGCAAAAGCAAATCTCATTAGAGACGTTAAAAATCCATTTTCTCTCCCTGCTCAAGGCTCAGCCTGCTCTTTGCCTGCTGTGTATGTCTGTGTGTGCGCACGCGCGCGCGTCATTGGACACCATGCCCCACATACACACACAGCCCCTCCTACTTTCACCTTCACAGACACACACACAATCTTTCTCTCTGCTCTACACTGAAACACTGCTCTGTCGCGATTCTTCTCATATGTAAAGTGCAGGTTAATTTGTTTTATTTTTACAGCAGTGATCCCGTTAGTGTGGTTTTAAAATTTTAATTTGGTTTACGAGTGTTTTGGAATACGAGCCGCTTCCGGAACGAATTCTGCTCGTAATCCAAGGTTCCACTGTATATATTTGGCAGATGTAAAGCATACATGTCTATGTTTTTTGTGTTAGTCCA
>JAOVVA010152383.1:0-10141 GCA_028565275.1 Leiocassis micropogon | reverse complement strand
CATTGGCTCCCGGTACAGTACCGAATTAATTTTAAAATTCTTTTGGTCACGTTTAAATGTTTACATGGCCTTGCCCCTCCCTACCTCTCGGACCTGCTCCAGCCCTATGCCCCACCCCGGTCTCTCAGATCATCAGATAAACTTTTGCTGATGGTACCCAAGACCAAATGCAAGCTCAGGGGTGATTGGGCGTTCTCTGTGGCGGCACCCAAATTGTAGAATGACCTATCATTGACCATTCGCGAGGCCACATCACTGAGGGTGTTTAAGTCCCATCTTAAAACTCACATGTTTTCTCTGGCATTTAAACCAACATGAGATGTTGATTTTACCTATTGTTTTGATTAGATATGTGTGTCTGATGTGATTTTAATTATGTTCCTTTTTAATATTATTTTATAATTTTTTATTTTATTTTATTAGATTACTATATTATTTTATTATTTATGTGAAGCACTTTGGGACATTCTTGTTGTTAAGGTGCTATACAAATAAAGATGAATTGAGTTGAGATGAAAATCTCCCAGTGTGTTCATTCTCTTTTGCCACAGCGATGTGGGAAACCATTTTGCTGCCAAATGTCACTGTTACACCTGATGTGTGCCTATAGCCGAATCACAGCTGTGCTGCTGTTCAGTGTAACACACTCTTGTTTGTGTGATGTTTCTTAAATGCACAGTAATGGGTATAAATGTAGAGCCACAGTACATTGATTCTATAACAAACATCTGTTTTGTAGACAAACTTGATTAGGTTTTGTGAAGAAAATGATAAAGATAACTGGTTCAGGTGCTTTACAGAAAACTTTATGTAACTTTATGCACTACAAATAAATCTATTTAAATAAAACCAGAGCTCGATCACATTCAGTGTTTTAACTGTTGTTTAACTCTTCTCTAGATGACAGTGTACATTTAGACAACAATGGTTGTTTTGTGATTATATCTTAGTGGTACATAAGAGTTGCTGTAAATATATATTAGAATTTGAAAATTGTTTAAGAACTGTAAAGTCAGACATTCGTGCAGCTCGAGCAGGGGGAGGAGGAGCTCTTATTCCTGGAGTCTTCACTGTTTCCTTTCCTGTTAGACTCAGTGAGCTGGGGTGGATGTGTTTGATTTACTTGAAAAAAGAGATCCAAAAGAAGTAGTCCAAAAGGAATAAAAATAGTGTATCTGCAAGTCTACGGATTTATTTTAAATGGATAACGCTGTCAGGTCGGTGATTTACATTACTATTAAATCAGTTTAATAGAACAGAAGTTTGTTCATTACAGTATCATTTTCTGTGTGTTGTAACTGATTAGCAGTTTTGAAAATAATCCTCTCTTTTTGGATAAAATAAGTAACAGCAGTAAATGGAAATATCTTCTGTGTTCTGTGATTGTATCACACCATAACAATTATTTGTCAAAAACAAAAATAACACACAAGAATGTACCTGAATCGAATGACCAATTCAGGTACTGTTTAGACATGTAACGAATAAAGCCGTTATAACATGAGATTATGAACAGGTTTTGCTGGTTTACCCAGAACTCAGGACGTGGACAAATAACAGTCTCAGCCATAGTACTTTACTTTCACTTCATATACTTTCATTTTAGATTTGTAAATGCATATTTTTAGGGAAGTGAGTTGAGACACAGGGCTGACAGAAAGAGGAATTTAATCCAGATGACGAGTAAGATCAAGCTACAAATTAAGACCCAATCATCTTCTGAGAACTGTTGAGATCAACACCAAGCAGAAAAAAGGCTCACCGATGGACTGACTTCTGCTTTTTTAGACAGCATACACACTGTGTTGTAATTACAAAAAATTTTAATAATTATTTAATCACTTATCAGAATTGTTATCATAATCACATGTGGGATTAAGGCTGATAGGGCTATAAGGACCAATAGAGATAAGTAGGACTCTTACTGTTAGAAATAAATAAGACCATCCACCAGAGCTATAGAAGGAGAAGAATCCTCATCAAATGAAATCAGTATGAGTACCATAAGACACATAAAGCAGAGAAGAGGGTGAGCAGAGAAAAACTGGATAAGCTGTCCTCTACACAGTGTATAAACATCACATAATTTGAAAATAGGCACAATGGCATAAGCATACGAAAAGGGGCATACAGTAATAGAATATAATGATGTCTAACCTATTAACCTTTAAACCTCAACAGTTAAATATGCAGTATACTGTACACATAATAATGAACACATTATAGATTTACAATGAGTGATCACAATCTGTTTAGGAGCCGAAAAAGTCATATTCTTGAAAGATTGGCTTTCCACAATATGAATTAGAGTAGAGACTGCGAGCCAGGCCTTCTCATCCAACATCAGTGTCTGACCTCACATGTGCTTCTGGAAGAATGGTCAGAAATTCCCATAAACACACTCCTAAACCTTGTGGAAAGCCTTCACAGGGGAGTTGAAGCTGTTATAGCTGCAGTATGTGGAGCCTCTGCTCCTTGTGGATGAACAATAGAAACAATAACAATCATTCTAATTTATTATGCAACACTTAGTTTGGAATGAGTAATCTGATTGACAAGAGGCATTTCGTGAGTGTTAATATAGAATATAACAGCCCTGGGACACTTTACTATATGTATTACAGGTGTTCTAATAATGAAATAATTACAGTAACTGTCTGTTGCCAGCCCTGCCAGTCACAGGTAGTTAGTTCCACCAAACCGATGCAGTTAACAGTGTAACTAACACCTCTTAGTAACTTCACTGATGTACTACAAGCATGGTGCAGATGGGAAAGATTGGATGGCGTTTGACTGAGTTGAAAAGCATAAAAGTGGCATGAAAATGATTTAATAGACAGTCATAAAGACAAAGGCAAATTAATCAAATAAGAATAATTGTATTAGGTAATTTTTTTATTTGATCATAGAGAGAAGCTGGACGAGTACATCTTAGACACTCTGAGTTACACTAAAACTGTGCAGGAGTTCTGTGATGAAGAAACAAACTGGACCACACAGAGAGTGACTGAGCTCAGTAAAATGACCGACATCAAGGCCAAGGCTGAGAACACAAACAACCAGACGTGGGGTCAAAAGATCCTGAGCCACCTGAGAAGAAGTTCCAGGATGCAGGAGCTGGAGAAGGAGCTAGGAGAGGTTCTGAAGAGCACTTTAGAAGGACTTGAGAACCTCCACCACTTCCTGGATGCAGTGGAGAAATTAGCCGTCACATCAGTGCACATCTTTGTGGAGGAGAATGATAACTTTATGCCAATAGTAATGAATTCCTTGTCTGTACGTTCAAAAATCTCTGCAGCCATAAGTGTGTCCCCACTCCTTGTCCACTTCAAGAGAGACGCAGAAGCCTTCTTCCAGCCAGACCTCAGCAATGTAGAAGTCCTGATCTTCCAACTGGAGAAATACATCAGTGTCACTCAGCAGATCTGTGAGAAGATGGAGAAAGGGTATCATGTTGATTTCTCTTTGGACAACTAGAAGTGTATCAGGTTGTAGACATTTTTCAGTGAATAAATATCATTCAGGCAGGGGCTTTTATTGTTTATTGCACTACATTATGCATGGAAAGATTATCAAAAACATTAACTGGAGTGAGAAGAAGAGTAACAATTCTGAGAAAATATAAATGTTTTATGTTGGACCTTAAGTTAAAGATAGTTGTTAAAGAAGAGAGTTTCATAATTTACAATCCAAATGCTGTTACCACGTGGGGGTGGATGGTACATTTTTTTAATCACTTATTTATTTTTTGCAGATGAAAAGCTTTAGACCAATGACTTAACCAGTGCTGTGCATGAACACACTAGGAGTGGTGTTTATTGAACAAACTCGTTTTTAGCGAATAGTAAACCAAATGAACCAGACTGCAAATAAAGAATGTGAATATGTCCATTACTAACATGCAGGGTGAAAACATGAGCTGCAAAGGATTTGTTTTTTAATTTATAATTTTGATAATGTAGTGTGAATGCAACCACAGGGGGGCACAATCCAGTGTCCTCTTGTGCCAGTCCGAAGTCTGGATAAATGCAGAGGGTTGTGGCAGAAAGGGCATCCGACGTAAAACATTTGCCAAATCAATGATGCAAATCATTAACAGGACCTCTGTACTGGATTGGTTGTGGCAATAACCGCCACCTTTGCTGTTGACCTACACCCTGTGGAAATTGGGCTACTGTTGGTTGAAGAGAGGAGGAAGGCGTGTTCATAGGCAGAGAGAGAAACGGAAAGGCAAGAGTTTAGGAGGACAAGAACATTGGGTGACATATAGTATAAGAGTGGAGGCAGAAGCACTCATCTTGCATCGACACTGTAATCTAAAACAGATCAGTGACTGCACATGTATTGGTAGGGGAGAATGTAGCCAGACAACACAGGATGGTGGTGTGTAAAATGGAACCTGGTGGTGAGGAAGGTGAAGAGGACAAAGGCAGAATAGAGGACAAAGTGGTGGAAGATGAAAAGGGAAGAATATTGTGTAGTTTTCAGGGCGGAGTTGAGGCAGGCTCTGGGTGGTCAGGAGGTCATTCTGGTTGACTGGACAATTACAGCTAAGATGATCAGGGAGACAGGTAGGAGGGTACTTGGTGTGTCGTCAGGTAAGGGAAAAGTGGACAAGGAGACTTGGTGGTGTTATGAGGAGGTCCAGGAGTATATGCAGAGAAAGAGGCTAGCTAAGAAGAAGTGGGACACTGAGAGGACTGAAGAGAATAAACAGGAGTACAGGGAGATGCAGTGTAAGGTGAAGGTAGAGGTGGCAAAGGCCAAACTAAGAGCATATAAGGACTTGTATGCTAGGTTGGACAGTAAGGAGGGAGAGGAAGAGTGGCAAAGAGATAGAGATAGGAAGGATGTGCAGCAGGTTAGAGTGATTAAAGATAAAGATGGAAATTAACTGACAGATGCCAAGAGGGTGATGGGAAGACGGAAGGAGTACTTTGAAGAGTTCATGAATGAGGGAAATAAAAGAGAACAAAGAGTAGAAGAGGTGACAGTAGTGAAGCAAGAAGTAGCAAAAAACAGTATGAGTGAGGTGAGGAGGGCGTTGAAGAGGGTAAAAAGTGGAAAGACAGTTGGTCCTGATCACATACCGGTGGAGGTATGGAAGTGCTTAGGAGAGGTGGCAGTAGAGTTTCTGACTAGTCTGCTTAACAAGATCTTGGAAAGTGAGAGGATCCCAGAAAGAGTACAACAGATGCAGTATTTGCTGATGGAGAAGTACAGAGAAGTTAATAGGGAGTTGCATTGTGTCTTTGTAGATTTAGAGAAAGCGTATGACTGGGTGCCGAGAGAGGAGCTGTGGTATTGTATGAGGAAGTCTGGAGTGGCAGAGAAGTATGTTAGAGTGGTGCAGGACATGTATGAGAGCTGTAAGACAGTGGTGAGATGTGCTGTAGGTGTGAAAGAAGAGTTCAAGGTGGAGGTGGGTCTGCATCAAGGACTGGCTCTGAGCCCCCTCTTATTTGCTCTGGTGATGAACAGGAGGACAGATGAAGTTAGACAGGAGTCTCCTTGGACAATGATGTTTGCAGATGACATTGTGCTTTGTAGCGAGAGCAGGGAACAGGTGGAGAAAAATCTATAGAGGTAGAGATACATTCTGGAAAGCAGAGAAATAAAGAATAGCCGCAACAAGACAGAATACATGTGTGTGAATGAGAGGAACCTGAGTGGAACGGTGAGGCTACAGGGAGCAGAGGTAAAGAAGGTGCAGGACTTAAGGTACTTAGGGTCAACAGTCCAGAGCAATGGAGAATGTTGAAAGGAGGTAAAGTGGCGGGTACAGGCAGGTTGGAATGGGTGTAACATGTCATGTGTGATAAAAGAGTATCAGCAAAAATGAAAGGAAAGGTGTACAAGACAGTGGTGAGACCAACGATGCTCTATGGCTTAGAGACAGTGGCACTAAAGAAAAGACAGGAGGCAGAGTTGGAGGTAGCAGAGATGAAGATGTTAAGGTTCTCTTTGGGAGTGGACAAGGATGGATAGGATCAAGAATGAGTTCATCAGAAGGACCACCCATGTTAGATGTTTTGGAGATAAAGTCAGAGAGGCCAGATTAAGGTGGTTTGGACGTGTTCAGAAGAGAGATTGTGAATATATCGGTAGAAGGATGCTGAGGTTGGAACTGCCAGGCAGGAGGTCCAAAGAGGAGATTTATGGATGCAGTGGACATGAAGTTTGTGGTGAGAGATAAGCAGAGGATAGGGTTAGATGAAGGCAGATGATTCGCTGTGGCGACCCCTGAGAGGGATTAACCAGAAAGACAAAGAAGAGAGAAGTGTAATCCAATAAGTGCTAGTAAAATTATGCTATACAGTGTGACCACTAGACTGGGGAACATGAGGAATGTGCGTGTTCAGGCATGAGGATTCAGAGTGATAACACATAAGCTAATATCAGAGCTAAAGAAAGAAGTCAAATAACTTGTGCAATAATAATAATAATAAGAATAAAAATAAGAAAAAGTAAAAGATAAGAACACTAGTGCTACATACAAAATCACAGTAATTACTAAAACATCATGACAGTGAGAGATATGACCAAGGAGCAACTAATAAATAATAATACGATTAAAATGCCCAGAAAAACCTAAAAAGACCAAACACCCAAATTATACTACTTTATGGAGCGCACAGTGGGTGGAGTCCTGGAGTCTAGTCATATTATAATCAATAATACTTTAATTGATTATAATTTACTTTAGAGATTACTTTAATAATTATAACCTTATAGAATTATATTGGTTAACAGCACAGCACAAATTATGGCTCCTTCTTGAAGGCCTAGCTAAAGCCTGTTGCTTTACTGTTAATCAGAAAGTAATGGCGCTCTCATGTTTAATAATGTAATGTTTGATTTAGCTTTGTGTAGCTATATGTTTTTAGAGCTTTAGTTTTGCAATGTTATACAGAAAGAACATCAGTGTTGAGTAATCACATTTCCATATGGTATAAATGATTTCTATGACATGTATTATGTTATAGATCTTCACCAAAACTAAATTCAAACAGAGGTGAGGAGTCTGTGCAGGAGCTATATGAACGTGTACTCCAGTTAACCAAAATCAGGTAAAAGGTTTAAATACATATTTTAATTACAAGTTTAAATACAATTTATTTTAATTTTTTTTCTAAACAGTGATTTTTAGAAAATAATGACTGAACTAAACATATATTTGAAATGGACAAAGTTGAGACAATTATTCATAATGTTTTGTTTACAGGACGGACGAGTCATTCAGACTGACCTTCCTATTTGATGTGAAGGCTCAAGACTTCATCTTTATATTCGATGAGTGCCAGTGCAGGATGTTTCAGTTCCTGTCTGATTTAGAGGAAGCTGCAGTTCAGCTGGACAAGATGAAGAAGGGCTCCAACATCTCCACTGTGGCTGGAAGTTCAGTCGGTATTGCAGGAGGTGTTTTGTCCATAGTAGGTTTGGCTCTCGCTCCCGTCACTGCAGGTGCATCCCTGGCCCTCACAATTGCAGGTGTTAGTCTCGGAGTCACCAGCGGTGTTAACGGCATTGTCACAGGCATCACAGAAATGGCAGTCAACAATCGTCAAGGAAAAAATGCCAACAACATCTTCATCAGTTTTATGGAAGATGTGCAGAAGATCCTGGACTGTGTGGAAGATGTGGCCACCAGGAAGCCTGCTAATGCTGGTTCAGAAGCACAAGATTTTGTTAATGATGTTGGAGTTGAGGAAATGGTAACAGCTGTAGTTGATATTGGGTTTCAAAGTGCTAGAGCAGTTCGAAACATCCCCCAGATGGCTGCAGATCTTTCTGATGTTGGTCAGCTGGCTAAAGGAACTTCTCTGGCCATTTCAAAGTCAGCCAGGGCGGGGCTTATTGGCTTAAATGCCCTCTTTATTGGTTTAGATGTTTTTCTCATCTGTAAAGACAGTATGAGTCTGGCCAAAGGAAGCAAAAGTGAAGTGGCTCAGATCATTCGCTCCAGAGCAGCTCTGTGGCGCTCAGAGGTGGAGGCGTGGGAGAAGATCCATAACCATCTGTTTGAAGGGATCTCAGGGTTTGACAAGAATCAGGAAATTCTACAGCAGCCTTTCCACATTTAAGGAATCATTTTAATTAAAATGCTTTCCTGGCAGTGAGTGTAATTCTTCTGCGATTCCTCTAAAGCCCTAAATATTCTGATTAAAATGCTGAAGTTGTAAACATTTATCAGTCTGTAGCTATCCACTTTCTGTAGGCAGCTGCAGCAGATTTCTGTAAGTGTTTACTGATCTGTAAATCTCTTTGGGTGTCTGTGTATCATGGAGGACTATTTTAGTAAAATCTTTTCTATAGAGCTTCAGGATTACTTTTTTTTTTTTTGCTTTATTGCTCTGGTGCAGTTTCAGTATTTATACCTAAACTCTTTAATTACTTGAAATTGCAGTGTTTTCTTCCTCACATCAGATTTAAACACAGTTGTTTAACTTAAAATGCCTTATGGTCTGAAATAAAAAATTAAAACTATAGTTCAAAGTAAAATATAAAAATAGGCAAATGATACGGAATGACAGAAAAAAACAAATACTTAATAAATAACACGAATGCATGTTAATAAAATGTGTGACAAGTACAATCAAAGGACATAGATTACAGTAATATTTTTTTTTTCCCGTTGCTACTTGTGTGTCTCTGTAATGAATCTGGATTTGTTATCTGCTTAATTAAACTTGTTTATATTTTGTGGCACAAATTCGTAAAGCTTTTACCTATTCAGAGTAATACAGTATCCAATAAGAACATGTTAATAGTTTTAATTAACAAAAGACAATGGGCAAAAAAAATGTAACTAGTCATAATAAGATAAGCAGGGAATGCAAACAAAATCAGTGTTGCTTTAAAGTTTCTATGATCTGTGCTTAATAAAAAGAACTATGTTCAGGAGATACTTATGCAGTCTTTTTAAATAAAATTCTTTTCATGAAAGAGAAATTATTTGGTATCAGTATACATTTCTATGCATCATTTTTATTTATAAAAAAAGTAGTACATTTAAATATACTTCCCTTCTTTTACACTACTGCCTGAACCTGTAGGGTTTTATTTTATTATAAATTTTTCATAACTATTTATTAACTTGTTTTAGGGGTAAGAGAATCTGATAAACAGGTTCCTCCTGGTCAGACACTGGAGTTTAGTTTAATAACAATAACAAATGTGGTCATTTTGATTATTGACTAATTGTGATCTATGGGTAAAGGAAAATAATAGATTTTAGTTTCTTAACTGTGACTCTGCTTCATCACACACTATTATTTTCCTTTAAAGGCACATTCCAAGTATTTTATTACACATATATCACAATTAGTCAATAATAAAAATTTTATTATTGTTTTATAATTCTTTTCAGTTGCAACCCCTTTAAGGCCTTCAAGGGGTTTTAGTAAAGGCTTTATGTTTCTCAAATAAAGCAATATTTTTGCAATGTTCTTCCCACACTTTAATTAATGTATTATTTACAAACATTACTTTACCTTTAATCCTGATACAGTCTTTGAGAAAGTATTTGGGATATTAGTGCTGTATCAGGGAAATAAATAAAATAAATGAATATCTAAAAAATATTAATAAATTAACAAGGAAGCTGGAGGAGAATGTCAGGACATTGTTTTTACTTTTTTACATCTATTAAGATGTACTAAATGATCAGAAAGCTTACTTTTAGTTGCCAGTGGCTCTAGTGAAGGTACATCTGACTTATTCTACTTAGTGGGAGGAGAAATACTCAAATAATTCACTGAATGTACAAATAAACAGGCAAAACTGTACTCTAGTAAAAGTTACAGTATACCACTGATCTTTCTACTTAAAAGAGAATACTTGTAAAATGCTTAGATTATAAAAATAAAAATACAATATACAAAACTAGAGAAGTACTTTTTCTGAAAAAAAAAAAAAATATATATATATATATAAGTGGTGCTTTCTGTGGCAAAACATTGGTCATGCTAGCAACATGCTAATCACATTAGCATCATGCTAGCAACATGCTAATCACATTTGCATCATGATAGCGACATGCTAATGATTCAATTCAATTAAATTTTTATTTGTATAGCGCTTTTAACAATTGTCATTGTCCCAAAGCAGCTTTACACAATCAAAAGAATTATTTAAGTTT
>JAOVVA010152332.1:0-10144 GCA_028565275.1 Leiocassis micropogon | reverse complement strand
AATACAAAATATAAAGTAAAAATAAAACAAATTAACCTGCACTTTACCTTTAAAAAAAAAAAGTAAAAATAAATCCCATCAGATAAGTGTTTCCGTTTGTGCAGGCGCTCAGGCGCTGTGTGTGTGTGTGAAGCTAAAGTAAGAAGCCCCTCCCCCTCTCCCCTTCTCGTCTTACACACCCTTCCTCCACTCTTTTCACACACATGCACAGACACAACGAAAACACTGTTTTATCAAAAAAATTAACAAGAAATCTCTCTAATGACACTCGATTGAGCGACACACTAATGGAATCACTGCTGTAAAGTAAAAATAAAATCAATTAACCTGCACTTTACCTTTGAAAAGAATCGCGACAGAGCAGTGTCTCTATAGAGCAGAGAGAGAGTGTGTGTGTCTGTGAAGGCGAAAATAGGAGGGGTCTGTTTGTGTGTGCGGCACGGTGTCCAATGACGCGTGCGGTCACAGACACACAGAGCAGGCAAAGAGTAGACTGAGCATCGAGCAGAGAGAGAGAAAATGAATTTTTAACCTTACTAATGAGACTTGCCTTTGCTTTATACAGTACGTGCGCTGAACACAAACGCATAGAGACACAAAATAAAAGATGTTTTATACACACACACGTGGTCAGTGTTATAGTAAACAGTACATGCGTGCACGGATGTTGATTATACCAGTAAAATACGTGCACTAAAACCCAGCAGGGGAGTGGATTACCCACAATTCCACAGCGCAAGAGAGAGAAAAACCATTAGCTCAGTTATCACGTGACGCTCGGCGTCAAAACAAGAAGCGGATGCATGATACATGATACTCGGTACTTGTAAACCAAGACTTGTTCGTTTTCCAAGTCAAAGTTTATTAAAAATCTTTGCTCGTCTTGTGGAACACTCGCAAACCGTTTTACTCACAATCGCGAGGTTTCACTGTATTAACTCAGGGGGACTGAATACAAGTGCATGCCACACTTTTTAAATATTATTTGTAAAACAATTTGGAAAAACATTTTTAGCATTTTCATTCCGCTTCACAATTATGTGCCACTTTGTGTTGGCCTATTAAATAAAATTCAATAAAATGCAGTTACGTTTGTGGTTGTAACGTGACAAAATGTGAAAAAGTTCAATGGGTATGAATACTTTTGCCCAGCACTGTACACACAACTTTATATGCAGTCATTTGATTATTTTGCATAGATTATTTGTTTAATTCAAGATGTTCATAAAAACATATCGAAATGAAGGAGACACAGTCTAAATCCCTGTTCGCGGGCACAGTGTGAAGTAGTGGGTGATGTCATTATTTAAATTGGCAGGCACAACAGAGGAAACTGAATGCATTTTAGTTTTTGCTTATTATATTTAAAAAATAGTTTTAATAATTGTTTATAAACTGTTTGTTCAACAATAAACAATTCATGTCAAACAGACAATTTTTTTTGTATTCCAGGAAAAACCTGCATAATCATTGTCCTTCTCCACTGTTGACTATAATAATAGCCGAAATGATCAGTTAAATCTACTCAGCATTGTGAATCAGCACCCGCCTTCTACAGCACCAACAAGGGCAGGAATGTAAGACTTTTTTTTTTTTTTAATCCAGAAAAAAATTATTTTGGCTAGTGCTAGATAAGTTTAAGTAATTATCTATATCAAAGTAATTATCACCAGTCAGTTCTCACCTAAAAATATGAGATTTGTGAATGTATTTCTTTGCCTCTAGATGCCTTGGAGTCTGAGCGCGGCATCAGTATTGGAAGCAGTGATCTGAGTTACCAGAATTTCAGCCTCAGTGGCATAGTTAGGATTTTTTTCACTGCATTAGTTGATAAATAATAATGATACAATGTCATGTTTTAAATCGTTATTTTGCAATATGTAAATGGTATATTGACAGCATTGAATATGTTGTCATGTATTTGTATTTAATCCGTGAACCTACAGTAAACTGACATGGGTAGGTGTATGTAAGGACTGTTATGATAAGTCAATTAATTAATTAGTTAACAGAAAAGTAATTAGGAAAAAATCCTATGATAAACACTCATCTTTTAAGCATATTTTAAGGATGTATGCTATTACTGGACCTCTGGACATCCAGTGACTTCCAAGAAAGACTGAAAGACAACCGAGAAAGAATGGTGATGCTGGAGAGGCAGATGACCTCCAGGAAAGACTGACATGGAGGTATTGGGCCAGTATTGGACCATACACAGCACTCGCAAAAGGGCACCAAGCAAGCCATACATGAGCAATACTCCAAAGTCTTCTGAGAGGCGGGGGGGAGGGGGGTGTTGGGAGAACGAGAGACTCAACTGGACAGATTCAACAGTTACGTTCAGGACAGGAACAGGGACACAAATAAAACCTCACTCAAACCACCATAACCGGTAAAGGCACCAGAGGTGAAGTGCTCCTGCATTAAGATCTGCAAGAACTTAAGGGGCATCAAAATGTACTAAGCCAAGACCAAGTGTGGGAGGGAGAAGACATAGGTGCTGCGCTCAAAATTACAATCTAGTGAGACACAGGAAAGCTCCAGCCAGGAAGCACCCCACAGCGCTGCAGATTTTTTTAGCACTCAGTTACCTACCCCCCAAGGGAACATTTCCACAGATGCCATACCATAGCCTGAGCCCATGAAGAAGGAGATTAGATATGTGTCTGACAAGGAGTGGGCTAGCTTCGATGAGGACCTAACCAGAATCTTGGAAGTCATGTCAGCGTGAAAGTAAACACTCTTAGAGAAATTACGTACAACCTGGCAAAGAAACGATTTGGTATAACAGAGAGGAAGGGCAGCATCAATGCACGGAAACAATCGAACCGAAGAGAAGAAAGAGACTTAAAGAAAGAGATTAAGAGCCTTAACAAGAGATACAAATCAAGCAGCACTGAGAAAAAGGAAGGGATAAAGGCTCTCACAAGCAGACTTCAGGACTGCCTCAGGAGAATCAGAAGGGGAGAAACAACAAAGAAAACTGAAAAGGAGAAGTGGAGTTTATAAAGGATCCCTAAAACTTCACCAGGTCTCTACTGGGAGATGATAAATCTGGGAGTCTGAATAGTCCTAAAGAGGAGGTGGAGGCATGGCAAAGAGGGTGTCCATGTACATGATTGAAAATTAAGTACTACAATACATCACAGAGTGGCAGCATCTCTAGAGAGAGATTGTCACAGGATGTATAGTCTTCCCCCATCCTGTTTGTCATAGGCATGAATCTCATCATCAAAACAGAAGAAAGGGACTCAGGCACTCAGCAACCAGCTATCAAGGGTTAAATGGATGACCTTACAATTATAACTTCATCCCATGTACAGGCTAGGTGGGTCCTAACAAAGGTTTGTGGGCCAGAATGACTTTTTAGCCAAGAAAATCAAGGAACCTGGTCATTAGGAAAGGTAAGTAAGTTAGGTATGTGGCTGATGAAATGGGGCCACACTTACAGTAGTGGAAGGAGTGGAATGTAAGATCAACTTGCATCTCAAAAGATGTCTGGGAATACCCCCAAGCTTCAAATCAGGCAGGCTATACATCAGATCTGGGCCATTACAACTACCCTTCTCTTGCCTGATTGAGGACTTCCAAATTGCAAAGTGCAGGGTGGCCATGTTTTTCAGGGACTCAAGAGACAACAAGGTCAAAAAGGCTGGAAAGCCAGGTAAGGATGGAAGTAGGATACTTCAGCAACACTGGCCCTACCAAAATGGAAACAAAAGCTCAAAGAAATCATTGAAACACCATGCTCAGTAAGGCAAGGCCTGGGAATGATTTACTTCCAAAAGCCAACACTGTGGAGAAAAGGTCGAGGTCAAGAAATTCTGCCATGGTCCAGGCCGAAATAAGGGACCTAGAGGAAGATCGGAGGAAGGCAAGGTTGTGGAGCGAAGATCCCAGGGCACCTGGACATGGTGGGATCTCCCCAAGAGAAAGGTGACATGGGCTGTCCTATGGACGCTCGAGCCATACTGGATCTGTTTCTTGCTTATGGCCATCTATGACACCCTCCCAACTCCTGCTCACTTACACAGATTGGGGATGAGGGATGACCCAACATGCAGGCTCTGCAGGAAAAAGAGAGTGATGGCACACATCTTGACAGGATGTAAGACCGCGCTTCCTCATGGCAGATCCAGATGGCACCATGATAAACTGTACTGACTGTGCTAGCTGACATCCTAGAGCACGAGAGGATCAGGAAATGTCTACATAAGAACAAGGCGCCATCTGGTATAACATTTGTTAAGGAGGGGACAAGACCACCAGGGCCCAATAAAACCCAGGTAAGTCTTCTACAGTCTGCCCAAGCATGGGTGCTTAGGTTAGACCTAAAGAGAAGGCTCCATTTCCGAGATGTCATCCACACTACTTACAATGTAATGGGAAGAGGGGTGAGAGGAGGCATTTAAAATTAAGTCTAAACGCTATAGAGCTGCAGGGACAATGACTGGCAGACATGGTTGTATCCAGTGGAGGTGGAATAAAGGGGCTTTCCAGCACTATCAACCTGGAAGCTGATGACAGACATGGATTGAGGGGGCCTGAGAGAAAGAAGTCAGTGTGATAACTGATGGAAGCTGCAGAGAGCCTCATGTTGGATTTGGAGCAGGAGGGAGGAGCTGAGCTGGCAACCAGGATGGAGTGAGTAGTGGCTGGCTCCCACTGCTAACCCAGAAACAGGAGTGTTATGGTTAGTGGTCGAAACACAGAATCATTGATAACCATCTGATGACACAACCTCCTGGCTAAAGGCTCCAGTCATTGCAAAATGACGGAAGGAGAAGCATCCAAGGATTTATGCTATTACAATTAATACAAACGTTTAACTTTTTACTTTACTTTTTTTTCATCTTGAAAGTAATAATAAAAAAGTGATATGATTAGGCTTTTAAAACCCCTGCTGCTGCGTGTTACAAAACCACTTTGAAGCTAAGAATAACAACACAAACACTTATGGCTTAAGGAAGCAGGAAGAGATGACAAGAGGCGGGGATTGCTCAAAGACTCACTGAGCTACTGACATCATGAGGTTGGTGATGTCATAGTAATGTCAATAGCTTTGATTGTAATTGCACACATAGCTAGTCACTGTATGACGGCTGTCAAAGAAACAAATGCTTTTATAATAAAAAATAAAAAAAAACAGGTTCTACGTAGATGGCTCTACAGTGTGTAAATACCTTTACATAACACTTAATAGTACAGCATTGTGTTCCAGCAAACAACATAATGTTTAAGTCTACTCTCAGTTTATAAATAAATGAGCTCCTTTTAAATGTTAATGTAAGAGTATTCTGATGATAAATAGTAAATCACCATGTATTGAATTTGTGTAGGGCTTTAATTTCCAGTTTTGTTAAGAGAATTGTTAAAACGTAAACCAGTCTCAGCTTGTTTTGAGATGCTAAACTGTCATAGATATTTATCACGTATCAACGAGAACAAAGTTTTATTTATTAAATAAAATATGTCATGCAGTTTAAACGTCGTATAATTAGAATTAATTTTGTGGAACCTTTAAGAATTAGTTTCTGCAAGTTTCCCAGCAAGTAGCCCCTTGCCTGAATGGATCTTTCTCAAGTCTTTATATTTAATTTTTTTGTTGTTTTAGCTATGATCATACCTTCCTGATTGATCTCTTTCTCCCTCTCTCTTTCTCTCTAACACACACAAATGCATTCTCTCATTATCTTTACTGAGAAAATGAAAAGAAAGAAGACAGAACATAAAATAATTATGAAAATACTTTTCATAAATGTTAAATAAATGCCTCCTAAAAAAAAATCTCACCCCATTAACAATTCTAAGAATTATGTTGTTAAACAATAACCCACTTTTCACTTATATTATTTGGAGCATCTGCCATACCAGACCTGGATATAAGCTGTTACTATATAAACACAGAAATATTAACATTTATGTTATTACGGAGCAACCTGCACCATTATACTGTACAAAAATCAGGTATATCCTCTGACCAAAACTGTTTAAAATACACTTTTATAGTTTGTGCTGTTTTGCATACCTTTTCTTTTTTCAGTTGTCTTTGTACATCAATAGCCACAATAGAGCTCAATATAATATAGTGTATATATAATGGAGGAACATTAGGTCATATATTCAGGAATAAAATAAGTTGAAAATTTCTTGACCAGATACATCATGTGCTTGACAGTGGTTTTGTCTGTCTGTGTGTGGGTTACTCTAGCTGCTACTGGAGACATGTCAGCACTTCAGATCTGTTCTCCTACTGTCAGCCTGCCGCAAGGTGTAGTGACAGCGAGCTCACCAAGGCCTCTGCACAGCTCTCAGAAACTTCCTGAAGAAGCATCACGCAAGAGGGAGCTTCGCCTGATAAAGAACGGGTAACATACAGTACTCTAGTTCTATACTTGGCACACTACATATCTGTACTGGTGTTATGGTATTGAACACTGTGAGCCCAATTTGCTACGTTCTCAACAAATAACTGCTCTCATTATTTCATTTTATGCATAATGTTTTCAATTACATCAACTCAGTGGCTTTAGTTGTTCAACACAGTTTCTACTGTCTTTCCCTACTTTGACTATTACTTGTTGACAAGTAATTTCTTGGTTCAATTTCAGATTTGCACTGCCAGAAACTTGTAATCCTAGTAATCATATGCTGCAGAAGTGAGATATAGGCTTGTCATATTTTTCTGGCGAGTTAAAAAGGAATTCATAATAGTGTGCTGCTACCACATACAGTAATCAGCTAATCCTATTAAAATGAACAGAACTTCTGGTGGGTTCTTAAAACCCGCTGGGCCTCTGTCCTGCCTCATTGAATCACTTTTGCTAAAAGAAAATTAAATGTAATACCTTCAATCTCAATTCTAAATAAAATATTGAAAAGTTGTTGTTGTTTTGCCTTGATTGATGTTGGCTCTTGAAGTGAAGTTAAATGCGATCATGCACATTGAAGGGTCTTTGTTATCGCTTCCAGGGAAGCTGCACGGGAATGCCGGCGGAAGAAAAAAAGAGTATGTCAGATGTCTTGAAAATCGTGTGACTTTGCTTGAAAATCAAAACAAGGCACTCATCGAAGAACTCAAGGCCTTAAAAGACTTGTACCGTCACAAAACAGAATAAGAAACAAATATTGAAGATAACACACTGGAGACTGTGCTCATGTTTCACTCTCTGCTTAGTCACTGCTTGCAAATGCAAAAACTGACACTGATGTTCATGTATTTTTTCATATCTTGATGATTGTGAAGATGTGAGAGTGTCAGGTGGTTGTTTTACAGAACTGATTTGCTGCACTAAACTAGTGAACGTGGCATTTTGCCTTTGTCACTTGTGCTTTTTGCAGGCAGGCAGATTAAGTGTATCGCTGCCAAAAATACTATTTTCTATTTTATCTCTGCTTTTTCTCTTTGTTTAGTTGTTCTGCATGTTTATTATCCTCCTTCATTTTGTTTTTATAGCTATCTTTAGGAAGATATATACCAGTACAAAAGAAAGACCCAAATACCTTACAATATATACAATATCGATTGTATATTAAATAAGTTGTAACGGGAATAACGGGAATTTTTTCTTGTGGGGCTACCTCAAGAGTAAAGTGTACACGAGTTAAAACCGAGAATTCGGGATGAAATTCATAGTATCCCAGCTGAGATGTTGCAGCGGTCAATGAGGAATCTTAACACTATGAATAAAATGTATTTCTTTTATCACTTCTAGTTTTATTGGATTGTAAAAAAGTTCCCATTTTTTTGTCACCTTGTATGTGTATATTTGATTTTAGATTCCTCACATACTGATGTACAGTATTTGTATTGCGTCTTAATGGTGAAGTAAATATTGAAGTGATTTTAGATCTTCATACATTTCATGAATTTTAATCCAGAATAATTATTAGATTATTTGATATATAATCTGAAAATATTTTATTTCTTTATGGTAAATTACTCTGCATATTTTTACGTAAAATTTTGGTACATTATATTTTGTGTGTATGAGAGAGAGAGAGAGAGAATTTTGGTACAGTACAGTACCTTCAAGATAGTTGATTAGGTTCCCTTATGACCCTTGTTCTTGTCTATACACTGTAACAAAGTGATGTAAGGTTTTTTTTTTTTCAAAATACTGTACATCACTGTAAAAGAAACAGCATTACTGTGATTTACAATATTTAACTGTAAATCACAAAGGCTTTTTGGATTTTCACTTAGGATATGGAATGCTACACTGTTTTGTCCATCATCTATCTTTTTTGTGGAATCCACAATCATCGGGTATTGTAAACATTCTATTTATGCAGTATTTAACTTTCTCGATGTAAATTAGATAGTCAACACTATTTTGAAAACAATTACTCACGCATTTTAAAACCTTCCTGTTGCACTTTATTGCGGTTGGTTTAAAAAAAAATACAGTAATTAACTGCAAATTGCAAAGGATTTTGGGATATTCGGTGACGCGGGGACTCAATGTTGCTAGGATTTTTTCATCCATCATAATTGTGGAATTTTTGTGGAATCCATAATCATCAGGTATCGTAACCAATTTTTTTGTCCCACATTCTCATACTCGGAGCGTAAATTGGATAGGGTGCATATTTTTGAAAATTATTACGCATGTTAGAAATATTTACCACACGTGTCAATGTAGCACAAATGCTTATCGCTTCTGTGCAAGCTGTTTAATTTTATTAGTACAGCTAACAACCTCCCCGAACACCACCAGCACATTATACGTGCTAAAATTAATTCAGCTGCCGTTACTGAACTAATCATGAAGTTGAATTGATTTGACCCGAGCATTAAGCGCTAAAAGCTGTAAGTAATCATGTTCAGGTGTTGTGTCGAAGTTGGTTCCCCCATCGGGATGCGTTTTCTTAGCCCCGCCCCTATAAAAACGGCGCAGGGAGCGCGCATTCAAAAGAAGGCTCAGGTTATGCGCGTACCTCTGATATTCTACGGACCGCAGTAAAGGCCAAAATTGACATTGTCAGCGTTTTTAAATCCCTGAAACGGAAAAGACGGCGAGTTTCATGCGCCTTGAACACAAAACTTATCATAACATGCGTTGTATTCTTTTTTTTTTTTAGTTACTGGTATACACTACCCATGATTCATTTATGCTATTTTACCAAGGAAATTTTTTTATATTTAAATTTTTTTTAAATGGACCACTACTATGGAACACCAAAGTGTTCAAAATTAAATAAATAAATAGGAGATGATGCAATAAATAACTCTATGAGTAAATAAGACACAGATATGTAATATGAGAATGATATTGTGAAATATTGGAACACATTTTGAAAAAAAGATTATTGTGAAATATATTGCATTCTGTTATATAAATTTACTTATTATTATGAAATAATATTTCATGGTCATTATTTTTCCCAGTAACAGAGATTATTGCAGAGGCATTTTATTTAATTCCAGCTTTTTTTATTTATCAATTATTTAACCCTATTTATCTATTATCTAACCCTATCTATCTATTATTTATTTATCTAACCCTAAGCACCACATTAGCAACTATTAAGCACAAAACAAAATTAAATTTTATTTGTATAGCGCTTTTAACAATTTCGCAAAGCAGCTTTACACAATCAAAAGAATTATTTTAATCTAAATCTCCATTTCTGCTAGGAAATGAGAATACCTTTCAAAAGGTACACGGGTCCGCTGGAGGACATACCAATGAGCCAAGTCCATTGCAGTCTCTTCTTTGGTTTCCAGTGTTACGTGCACATTATGACCAGCAAGACTAATCAAATTGGCTGCCCTAGCAACTGCATCTTCCAACTGCGAGTCGGTCTCAGCTTCCAAAATCTAAAATATTACATTAACATAAGTATAATACATACAATTATGTACGAGATTAAAGTATATGGTTATTAGTGAACTAGTAGGCTAATTAAGTAAAATCATGGGGGGGGGGTCGGGGCGGGGGGTGAGAACTCACCGATTGCACCTGTGACCTTGTTTCATCATCACTAATATGTTCAATTTTGGCCTTTACATTGTCGGGACCCTTTTGAAGACATTCATACAAAACATCAGATAAGAAGCACGTACTCTGTCCCCCATGGGCAAGTGACATGGCCATGATCTGACCAGCACGGAAGTATCCGTTGTCTTTCATTGCTGTTG
>JAOVVA010152281.1:0-10146 GCA_028565275.1 Leiocassis micropogon | reverse complement strand
CCATTTCTCATCTGTGATTCTCTCTCCGATTACCGAACAGGGAGTGTATTTGTCTGACCACCAAAGAAGGACAACTTGGTGTAAACATGAACTTTTCTATATCCTCTATAATTCCTCTATAATTCTTATCATTAATGTCCCATTGATTGTAATAAGATAAAATGGCAGTAGATTCAAAATCTTGCAGTGAACTCGGTACATTTTGTAGAATATTCTAATTTTTATCCACAATCCCATGCAAACCAGTACTGTATAATGTTACAACAAACAAAATGATATGACATTACAGTTTAAAAAAATAAGGGTTTCATCCTTGTTACAGACAGACATGTACGTGTACTCTTACCCGTAAACGACGCGTACTAATGCTAGTTTAATATAAACCTATGATGTACAGCAGTTTCAGCCAGCGACTTATGTTTCATTACAACCGCCGTTAAATAACAAATAGCAAGAAAAAAAAGAAGGATGTTTCAGAGTGTGTTATCACTGCACTGATAACAGATTTTTGTGTGAGGAGTCAAGTACGTATAGGGTGTAGGGTGTAGGGTGTGGTAGGGCAGGAGACTCGCACTAAGGCTGTGTTCCACGCTGAAGTGTACTTCACAGAGTGCTTCCTGCTCCGGGGGGGGGGGGGGGGGTGGGGGACTCCTTCCATACATGGGGGTATTTCTGCACCATGTATGGAAGGAGTCTCCAGTGTTAGCGCTTCAGTAGAGAAGGTAACGCTGTAAGCTTTGAAACGTGAAGCGTTAAACTGTAAGATGTTTGTGAGGAAGGTGCCATTATTTTCTAACGCTGTAGAAAAACAAGAGCAGATCTCATGAGCTCATCGCTTTCTTTCCCTCTCCAGCGGTTAATGGAGTGATGGTTGGGTCACCCTCCCTGCAGGGCGTGGGCCGGGGGTCAGGGGTGCGGAGCGAGCGCAGGAATGAAAGACGTGTGTCGAGCAGCACGCCACACTGACTTCAGTGTA
Organism: Leiocassis micropogon; assembly: GCA_028565275.1. Classification (NCBI taxonomy): domain Eukaryota; kingdom Metazoa; phylum Chordata; class Actinopteri; order Siluriformes; family Bagridae; genus Leiocassis; species Leiocassis micropogon. The sequence continues at coordinate 9,170 of JAOVVA010152281.1, read as the reverse complement.
AGCTCATGGAGGAGGAATGTTATAGTGAAGTGATCAGAGCTGTGTGTAGAAATGGATTAATGCAGGAACACAGGGGCACGCCCTCACTGCAAACCCCTTACACATCTCGTCACGCCTAGGCCATCGCTCCACAGCCATGTGACGGACAGAGGGGAAGAGTACAGCCGGCCGATAAAGGAAAACGCTGTTAATCTGTGAGACCAGGCGTCTATTAGACTAGCACGGTTAGGTACTCTTATATCCTGATGGGTGTGGTCTCCTCCAGGAGGACTCCGCCCCCACACACAGTGCACAAGGAGCCATAAAATGAATTGATGAGAACACACACACACACACACCACATCTCAACACAATAAAGGACACCTGAGGGACGGTACTGGTCCGGTCCCACAGACAGGCAGAACTAACACTGAAAAAACAAATTCTGTGAATAAAGACAGAAGGATGTAGGCATTTAGTAGATGAATAGACAGAAGGGACTGGAACATTTGGATGAACAGATGAGTGGTTGGGATGGATGATGTGTGGACAGATTGAAGGGATTAGACGGCTGAACGGATGGAGGGATGTTCCTGAGATCCTCTGCCATGCCGAGCAGCACATTCTGAAGAGATGAAACGGATTGAACAAACTAATGGTCTCCCTTTATTTTCCCCTTGATGAAGACGTTTCTATGAGCAAGTTCTCTCTCACACTAGACGGACACGGACCACACGGCGGTCAATAAAACTTATACTGTAGCAATGAGAATAATAAATTCAGCCTCTCAGGGAGCATTCAGACCATGGCACTGTGTATCTCACACACACACACACACACACACACACACAGAGAGAGAGTGGCCTGTTTATTCCTCAGAGTGGTGGTGGTGTGGTGTGGTCAGTGTGTTTGATGCCGTCGCTCTCATCAGGTTTTTATGATGTGACCGAGCAGAAGCTGGACTCGACTCAGACACGGAGCAGCTTTCCCAGAAAACCGCCACCCCCGACTTTCTGAGCGAGCGGCCAGGACATCTGACTCACAGTCCTCCCTCAGGTCCTCTTCTGCCAAAAATCCGAAGGGCTTTGAATAAAAACAACTGCAGCAGGCAGCAATAACGTCCAGCTCTTTCTTCTACACAAACACAAATACGCATTGGGTTTGTCGTACAGCTGCATATGCAGAAATAAAAAGAAAAAAACGCTTGCGGTACTGAAACACACCCAGTGGAGATCAAACCCTGAGACGCTGAGTGTAATTTCAGATGAAGTCAGATCCCTCGCCTGCAGTTACACGCTCTGGATCAAACTTCGCATTATCATTTTTAAAGCATCGTTTCCTCCACGTTTATTTGATGTTATCGAGATAAACACACAGACTCTTATCTCACATTTCTCATGACTGAAAGCAGGAATGCTGGGAATTCACTCTCTCTCCCACTTTGGGAACGCCAATTAGCCTAATCATAGGCTAATTCACTGCATATCGTACTGTGTATGACTGTGTATGTGACAAATAAAATTTGAATTTGATAATCTGTGTGAGGAAACCAGTGTACCTGGAGGAAACCCACCAAGAGAGGGAGAACATGCAAACTCCATGCACACAGACCCCGAGGCGGGAATTGGACTTCAGGAAAGTTAAAATATCAAACTGAGATGAGAAGACTGATGTCTGAGAGGAAGGGAAAGGGGGCGGGGCACCAGAAACACCAGGAACTTAGGATTAAACCAGGAACCCTGAATGCTACATGCTCTGTCTCCCAGCAGGATATGAGCTTGGTAGTACCCTTAGTCTCTGACCTATTGGTACCAGCATCAAAATGTTAGAATATCTGCAAAATCGCGTGAACGCAAAACCCCACCTCCCTGCAGCAGGGAGCTCTCTCCACCATTCTCAAGCAAAGTTCTGGGCCGTGTAAGGTGCTGAGACGCCTCTGTGGTGAGAGGAGTTGTTCTCTGGCGGAGTTTCTGCATCTTAAAAGCACACTGATGCTTTTACAGGAATCAGGGGACTTGAGTTCTCCTACAGAACGCATGTGGAGTTAATTAAACAGGGCTCAGTGAGGGAACTGTCATACCGCAGTCTGCCAGCAGGAGGCTCTAAAGACCCAGGGTCCAGGATTGTACTGCATCATATGCAGTGTGTTAAACCAGAACCAGAACCGGCACTTGAGTCATTCATTTATTTATTACGAGCACATGAGTTCAGGCTCTTCTTCAGTGAATCATGTTGTTGACTCATCATTAAGAGTTCATGCTTTTTTGCATCCTAAAGCCACATTGATATTTTTATTTAAAAAAAGATTTAGAGAAGTGAGTGTTCTTTACACATAGATATTCATTGTTTAGGCATTACTTTGCATTTGCTGACTTTGGTATTAGATCTTGGTTTTTAATTTATTAATATCATTTATGGACAGAACGCTCACTCAGCAACATAACGCACTGTAACATCTCTCAGAAGTGCGAGAACTTCATGAAAAGTGCCAGCTGATTTTGTAAATATATATAGAAACAATGTTTCCAGGTCAGTATGGACTGATGGAGATGGAGAAATGCACCTTCACTGACTGTGAGCAGGAAGTACATCCTCCTTTAAGCTCCTATTTGAGGCTCTGGGTGGTATAGACAGTGTTCAGGAAGTGAAAGGATTCCAGAACACTTCCCGGGTGGTCAGACAGTGGTGGAGCTGGGGCGTGGGGAGTTCTTTCTGAAGTCCAGGAGCATCTCCACTATTTTTAGGAAGTTGTTTGCACTAGTTCACCATATAGTTAATGTCTTACCTGTAGGCAAACTCGTCACCTCTGGAGATGAGCCCAATCAGGGTGGTTCTACCCGCAGACCTCAGGAGTTGAACAGACTGATGACTGGAGGTGCAGGAAGAAGTGTAGAACCAGTGCTGATGATGACAGGGTGAGAGATGTGCCTCGCCAGCTTCAGGAAGACTGTGATCCACCTGCAATTGGGGTTTGGTATGTTTACCTGGGAAAGCTTGTCTTGCAGAACGGTTGGGAGAATGATGACAACGATGATGATAATGATGAAGATGTTGAAATGCAAAACTAAAATCCTGGGGTAGTTTCCTGGGGAGTCCACGTGCTGGAGAGTGAAGTGAAAAGCCATAGCAGTGTCCTCTACAGACCTGTAGGCTAACTGCAGGGGCTCCAGAGCTAGATCTGTAATGTCTTTGAGACACGACAGCATGAGGTCTGTAGTCATAGAGTTGTGTGGTTCTTTGCTTTATTTGGGAACAGGGATAGCGGTGAGAATTTAAAGCAGGCTGGAACCTGGCATGTTGAAGATGTCAGTGGATACGGGTCAGATCTGATCAGCACAGTGCTTCAGGGTGGATGAAACGACAGAGCCTGGTCCAGCCTCTTTGAAGAACCTGTTAACTCTTCAGGGTGGCGAGTATCGTCGTGTGTCATCTACATTTATATAGAGATCGTATACAGTACAGAGTATCTCTCTTGTGTCTCCTCAAGATGTAAAGACGCTGTCTCACCTTCCTAACTATAAACGAGGTGTTACTCTGCCTGGACAGATCCTCAGAGATGAGAACAGCCAGGAACCTGAAGCTGGAGACATGTTCTACCTCAGTCCCGTTGATGTAGAAAGGAGAACATCTTTTGCTTTCTAATTTCTAGATGTACAAAATGAGCTCGTTGATCTTCTTAGCATTAAGAAAGTTCAGGTTGTTGGAAAACACAAAGTGGTGGGCTGTGCATCTCCTCCCTGTGGGCCGACTCATCGTTGTTCCTGACCTAACACTGTGGTAACATCTGCATACGTAATGATGTTGGAGTTCTGCAGAAGCACACAGTCATGGGTAATCGGGGAGTAGAGCAGTGGTCTCGGCTCACACCCCTGTGGGATGGCAGGTTGAGTTTAGAGGACGTGTGCAGACTGAGGTCTACTGGTAGGAGAGTCTGGAATCCAGCTGCATGTGAAAGTGCTGATGCTTAGGTCAGGAAGATGAGCGCATGTGCACTGGGACTGTGTGAAAAACAGAGCTGGAGTCTACACACAGCATCCTCATGTACGTGCTGTTATCGGCTGACAGGATCCAGCTGATCTAATTTAAATAATGTATCTATATCAGAGCCATGGCTGGGCCAAAAGGATTGGGCCAGGGTTTGGGGGAGATGAAGAACTCATTTCAACATGTGAATGTGCTGCCAATGCAGCTGCCAATGTGTGAATAGTTTAAAGCACCACCTGTAGGATTACAGAGGAACTGCAACATTTTACCACCTCGAATGAAAACGTTCATAAATTAAAAAAACTCATTAAAATGAATGAATTCAGTGTGGAGACATGAATCACAATCACACACATGAGAGAAACACCAAGTCCACGACAAGTGAAAGCAGGACTGCTGCTGAGTGTGAGCGGTCAGGGCTGATCCCGGGTCAGAGCGCCCCAGGACACGCCCAACCCCACACTCAGTCTCAGCTGTGCTAAATATCAAACAAAACCCTTGTGGGCTTTTTCTTTTGCACCAGAGTGGCATTAGACTGGAAGTTGAAAGTTTTCAGAAATAGACTTTCTGTTTGAAGTTCAGCATCTGAAGTTGTTTTAACTACAGGCCAGAGTTCTGAGCGCAGGAACGCGGCTCAGCACGAACAACAAGCTCCTGGGCTGGTGAGGTCAAAAGTCCAGAGGTGGTGCTAGAGCCTATTTAACTTCTGCTGTAAGCTTGACCTCTGACCCACAAAACGCTGTGCACAGAACACACACACACACACTTGCCCAGATCTTGGCTGAATGCCACCCAGGGCTGCAGTGAGGGGTAAGTCCAGGCTTGTTCGCAGGGTGTGTGTGTGTGTGTGTGTGTAAATAGGACCAGTGATCTGTAGAGGGCAGTGTGCGCACATCATAACGCCCTGACAGTGAATTACCCAAGAGGATCGGCTTCAAACTCAAATTCCACAAATACTGAACAGCACACAAGATGGCCGACTGTGAACAGCAACGTTAGTGTTTCTAAAACTCAGACTTGTGTGTTTTAGAGATCAGATAACAAAATGACCTGAAAAGGATAAAAGTCACTGACGGTGCTGTTAACTTTCTTGTTCTACAAACACAAATTGTTAAGGCTAGAATCTTTATTGCAGCTGTTTACAAAATTAACAAGTCTGCGTCCCAGTGTGAGAAAGTGAAACTCTTCTGCGTCCTTTAATCGACTCTCATCACTGCACGCGACTAAGATCAGTGAATATCACGCTACTTAAATCCCATGGCTTTGGTTTATTAGTCCCGGTTACTTTTTAAATGTAAATACGCAATTAGAAGTATTTTATGGGAATTTTAAACCAAATTATAAAATTTTTATTTATTTGTTATAAATGATCTCACGCCGCCGATCTGCAGGACCCTTATGAGCCAATAGGGGGCTCACACGCTGGGAAACACTGCTTTACTGTCACCAAGAATGAAATTCTGTTTTCAGTTTGACATTGTTCTTGTCTACAAACATTTTTTTAAATGGCAGTAAACACTTTAGAGTGGCAGCGTACTGGGACTAAAACACAGAAACATTGAGAATTGAAACTTTACTGGCAGTAAAAAGTGGTGGTAGACCCTTGGGTAGTGGCAGCTTCAGAGGGTGTGGCAGTGTTGACTCGCAAGAGGAAGCATCTTCATTGCTTAAACAGCAGACAAAAGACACGACACTCAGTGCACTATTTAAAATTGGTCAGTTTTAATCTTTAAACTCTTTCACATAATAAATAAATGCACACGATTTACAAATGTCAGGTTCACAACTCGAGAAATCTAAATTAGCTTGTCGTCACGAGGAAACTATGCAGGCACTTAACAGCGGACTTGTGTGGCGCGGTCTACGGGTGAACCGCGACCGCGGTGCACAGCGACAGAAGTTCCGTCCCGTCAGGTAAAAATCTTTACAAAACCAAACAAACAAACAATTCTGACAAAACTACAACATATAGACGCTGGTCCTGGGCGGGGTGGAGCGGTTATTAAACGATTACGGGATCAAAAACAACGACTAACGTTAGTGTGGAGTTAGTGTGCTCTCATTATTCACAATACGCCAAGCAGAGGGAACAGTCGCTCTCCTCCGGCGTCAGATCGACAGTTTCAGGGGAAGCGGTTCGTCCGTCTGTCCGTCATAACACCAGGATTCACAGGGTTCAGCGTGATGTGTGTGTGTCTCCCCACCGCTCTCCAGACCTTTAACAACTCATCATCACATTTAACTGGGTTTAATTCTATACGTGTGTTTATAAATTTAGTTTCACATGAACGGGTCCTGATGAGAGCGCCGCCCCCGAAACGTTGCCGTGTTAGGTTGAGGCGAAAAGGGCAGGGCTTCCAGGAGTGGGGGGCGGGGCGTTCACTATACATACACAACTGTCAATCATTCCAGACAGATGTGTTCATCATCCCAGCTGTGTTCCTGGTGCGTGTCTGAGTGACGACACCTGGCAGGTCCGAGACGTCACCGTGTAAAGATCTCGCGCTCCAAACGGCGTCACGTCTTCACAAGCACAAGCAGTGTGATTCTCTCCAGCGACGACACCACGACGTTACCCAGCACCTCGCACAGGCGTGGTCACGAGCTCACCGTACGGAGCAGATGTGCGTCCTGGTGCTTTTCACTAACACCAGAAAAAAAATAAAAACCCTGACAAAAACAAACAAAAGTGTGTGTCCTTTGATTCTGCTCTAAAATAAATTCTATAGTTACAGTCAGTGTGCGTGTGTGTCCAGATCTTTAAATAAAACAACGTCTTCTCCATAATATTTTTATCTTACAGGTAGTGGTACTGACTTGTTGGAGATTTGATGTGACATGAAAACTCTCACACTGAACGTCCTGAAACATTAAAAACTGAATAAAATGATTTAAGAGAAGCAGGAAACGGTGCCCCATTCAGTTCAACAGAGAGAACTGCGACTGAATAAATTAGGAAGCAAAAAAAGACCAGGACAGGAGGAAACCTATCTGTACCCCATGAGAGAGAAGGTGAAGAGGAAAAAATAAATCATTTAATTTCGTTCCAAAATCTCCGTTGTCGAGTCTTCGGTTCTGAAGCGGTTTCGTTCGGTCTGGTGAGGAGTTTGTGCTTAAAAGGGTGGGGGGAGGGGGGGGGGACAAACGTTTTCAGGTCAATCCCTGGCAAACCGTCTTCACCAGGAGGTGTGTGTGTCAGGGGGCGCTGATCACAAAACCCCAGGAGGTTTAAATCCCGCGTGTTGTGCGAGTCCCTGTGCGTCCTCTTACAGTTCTGATTGTGTTACCGTGTCCACTTTGTGCTGCACATCCAGACCGGCGGCCGTCTGGAGCGCGCCGGTCAGTCTGTGCCGTGTCGTGTCGTGTCTCAGTGTGGGCGTGGCTCTGGGTTTCGTTCTACACCTCCGTAATTTGCATTTCGTCCGAGTCGTTAACGGCAGCGGGGCAGATCTCTGGGCTGTTCCTCCGCTCCCACGGCGACGCCGCCTCGCCGCTACCGCTCACTTGAAGAAAAGGCGAGGAGCCTCCTGGAGCGACAGCCGGGAGCGCGGGCTGCCCCGCAGGAGGCCGCTGAGGTCCGGCTCGTCCCACGCCATGCTGATGGCTCGCTGGGAAGGTGCATTCTGGGAAGTGGAGTTCGGCGGAGATGGGTGAGCGAGGGACTGGGGGGCCTTGCTCGCTGCAGTAAAAGACGGAGCCGTGCTCACGACGCTCCTGTACAGGGGAAGAAAAGAAGAAGAAAAGAAAGAAAAAAAAATAACAACAATAATTCAGTCAGTGATAAAACACACGGTAACATTTCTACAGTCTGCTCAGGCAGGAAGTGAAGCTTCAGAGCTAACAGCAGCTTTAGGAGAAAGCAGAAGCTTAGTGGCAGCTGAGACTTCAAGAGTGGCAGCTCAAAGTGCTGGTTTATGCTTTGAGAAGTGGCAGCTACAGCAGCAGGGGAGTGGCAGCCACAGAGCTGGTGGCAGGAAAAGCTTAAGGAGTGGCAGCTTCGGCGGTAGTGCTGGTGTAGCGTGAGGAAAGCATACGCTGGTGCTGTTAAAGCTCAGGGAGGGGCAACTTCATTATCAGTGCTGAAGCTCGGAGAACGGCAGCGTCAGGAGCAGCGGCAGCTTCAGCTACGACAGAGTGATGTGAAGCAGATCTTATTATAATTATAATGATAATAATGATGACGATCATCTGCATTCAGATCAGTGAAGCTCAGTGCGAGTGGACGCAGGCCTGAAAGTAGCAGGCTGAAGTCTTTAAAAGGGAGAGTTTAGTTAAGAGTTTAGGAGACGGGGGTTTAGTTAAACCCAGGCTTTCAGACGTGTGACGAGGGGACAGCGCACATGCAGATAAAGTGAAAACGTAGCGCAAAGCCATTAAGGGTTACGACTAGGTTAGCGCGTTAGCGTTCCCGGAAGTGGATTAAGAACATCATGAGACACATGTATATATTAACGGTTATATAAAACTTAAACCACTAATGGCTGAGTGTGCAGCGTGAACAGGATGGTGTGCTCGAGGTGAATGATGACAGAAGCTGAGGATCACAGGGAGAGAAAAGGAGAAGATCGCTCCACACCCAGAGCTCGCCGCGCTGCGACGCTCCGGGAACATCAGACACGCAGCGCTCCACCTCACAACTACTACGACTACTAGAGGACACGGGGGAATCCGTACCAGCGAATTAAAACGCTCCGCGCATCCAGACAACACACGACTAGTGAGCACACACACACACCCAGGAGGTGTGTGTACGACACTACACAGACGAGTGTACGGCGAGCAGCGACTACACCATCCAGTCGATAAAATACTCAAACTATTTACACCTCTTGAATTTAACACAATCACACGTCCACCTTATCACTACATCAGTATTCTGTAAAATGTGATATAAGATTATAAACAGTAAGTGGAAGAGGAACAAGACTTCTTATTTTTAAACTGTCCGTTTTCTTTTTTAAAATTAAACCAGAAGCATAACTTCCCTTTCACTTCTGGAAACAGAGAGAGAGAAAAAACACAAACCTTTGGCTCCTGCAAAAAATTTAAATGTCATTAAGACTTAGATCTATAAGATCTCTCTTAGGGATGTTCCCCGAGTGATGATAACAGACAGTAACAGCACTGTGGTGTGTAACTATATGTATGAGTGGGCGTGTCCCAGGTGTTGTCCAGTGGTTAATGACACTAACTGTGTGTCTCAGCGT
>JAOVVA010152260.1:0-10146 GCA_028565275.1 Leiocassis micropogon | reverse complement strand
AGTGCAGGTTAATTTGTTTTATTTTTACTTTATATTTTGTATCAATTATTTTTATATAAAAAATTTTGAGTTGTGGAATGAATCATCGGAGTTTGCATTATTTCTTTTGGGCAAATTCGCTTTGATATACAAGTGCAATGATATACAAGCATGCTTCTGGAATGAATTATGCACGCAAGGATTTTAAAGGTTTAACTGTTTAACTTCATGATTACGATATATACTTTATGTTTAGATATTACTGCTTTGATGATGAATATGAAGCATTTTAAATAATAAAGAAAATTTCAATTCTCCTTTCTTCTTTGCTTGATGAAGCTCAATAACTTGACCCTTCTTAAATGCTATCTTCTTCTTCTTTATATATTTTTGTGGATGCGGACCATGTAAGTTCTGCTTAGAATCTGTTTACAGGTTGCCATGCAGAGATATTTCCCTCTAACTCCTAGAAAAAGCTTGTCTTCGTTTCCTTGGAAAGAAGAACTGAAAATATTTATAAAAAAACTCAAAGACCACAGAAAAACACTGTAAGGAAGTTATTTTTACAGTTCCGCCTATTTTAAACAAAGTCGAATGATTATGATGTGCGAATGCCTTTTTATAAAGCAAAAAAAAAAAAAAATGGATATTTTTAGCAAATGGACAGGTTTCCATAAATGAATCTGGATGAAGGTAACATTTTGACTTATTTTTATTAATTTGAATACCGTATTTAGTAGCATATTTTACCACTGTACCAAACATTTCTAAATTATTGTCACAGTGCAGACAATTTGATTTCAGTTATTTTAGTTGATTTACTTTCTTATAATGAGAAAGTATAATATGAAAAGCATGAACTGAAACTCGATGCTCAGTAAATGCATCTTTGTGATTTACATTCAGGATAAAATAAATATCACGGTGTCAGGAGGCAGAAATGGTGGCATTTGCAGGCATGCTTTTCATTGTGATCTCACCAACGAATACGCACCTCAACATAATGTCAATTTAAATAGCGTTCAACATCTGGTTTATAGTGACAAAGTTGAAATTTACTGAAAACTCTTAGGTTTCTGGACATCTTAGACCCTTATCCAGATCTAATTGTCCCCCAGACCTGGCGGTAGATCCTGGCCCAACCACAATTCTTCTGCAAGTTCTGACCTGTCAACTTTTGTCTCTTTTTTGGACTTGGTACCCTGGATTACTCTATGGCTCTGAATCTTTGTCTTCATTATATTTTGATCTTTAATCAATTTACAATGTTGATCTTAATTTATTGGACTGTGCTTATGACTGTCTTTCCAAACTTTGTGTTAAAAATAAATAATAATAATGTATACATGTACCAAGGGCAGCATCAGTGTTGGGGGGCGTTACTTTTTAAAGTAACTAATTGCATTACAAAATGACTGTCATTAAAAAGTAATCAGTTACATTACAGCGTTACCTTCTGATAAAAGTAACTAGTTAGAATACTTTTCCATCGCAGAAAATGAAAACTCTTTTGTGATTCCTCATGCATGTTGTTTTAGTCAAGACCTTTATAATTGCCCATAATCTGTTAACTACTAACAGCAGGAATAACAGAGAGGGGCAAGTTATCTAGGGTGGGGCTTGTAAGACTTTCTCTCACACTCACACACACACACACACACACACACACACACACAGTTACACAAATTGTCTGAATAACGGATTACATTTTTAAAACGCGTTACACCCAACACTGGGCAGCATATCATAGACTTTATACTCAGTTGGTAACTGTAGTGTATGTATGAAGTAAGTTCATAGAAAAGGACATACATGTATATCATTTTATATTAATGAACAATGGGTATAAATTAGCTTCATATGTGTGCGTTTGTGTGCATGTGTGTGGAAATGTCAGAAAATGGACCACAAAAAAAATAAAAGATACATGGCCTTGAAATTTTTTGTGAGTGAAGGAGTGAAACTGATGGGACTCCCAGCCACACTAAGCTGCTGTTGTTCCCATGAACATACAGGGAGCAGAACGCCTGAACGCATGTGTCTGTGGGAACTGTACACACAATCATTCACCAGCACCACTTATACATTGCAGAAACTTAGCCGGAGTTATTGCCATATCCCTCATACAGTCTTGACCTTGCTCCAAGGCATTTCAACATGTTTGGACAAATAAAACTTTTGGTCAAGACCTTGGTCAAGGACCCCATGGTCAAGACCTTGCGATCTCCCTGAACAACAATCAGACCACTCCTTCAGTCTCCTGCAATCTTGGGGTAACTCTGGACATTCAACTGCCTTTTCCCCCACACTGCTAACCTTACTCAAACTTGTCAAAGAATTTGCCATTTCTTTCTTCATAGCTTACTCAGGTGCTTGTTCAGTTCCTTGTTATTTCAAGACTGGACTACGTCAACTCGTTCCAAGCAGGTCTGCCTCTGTGCACCTTTCGTCCTCTGCAGCCGATCTAGGATGCAACTGCACGTCTCATTTTCAACCTTCCCAAGTTCTCCCACTCCACCCCATTTCTCTGCTCCCTGCATTGGCGTCCTGTAGCTGCCCGCATCAAATCTAAATTCCTGATGCTCGCCTTCAAAGCTAAAAACGGCCCAGCACCCACATACCTCTCATGGGGGTTAATTTTCTACCCATGTAACGTGGTTTTACTGTGCTATACAGAACCTTATGTCATGCTGAACAATCAAAAGTCCCGGTTTGACTTGAACACTTCTGGGATATAGATAAATATAAGTTTGAAATATATGAAGTGTATATTTTATCAGATGAACCTGGCCTGAAACCAGACTTTGACAACTAGGAAAAGAGGAAACCAAGAAACCACAGCTCAGAACTAAAGTATAACAAGACAAACAGAGGCATGTATACAGATCTGCTAAGCCTGAAGAGGAACAATGTGTATTTCCGTGGGGGAAGGGGTGGCGATGATTGGGTAGGTGGGGTGTTTATGGTAAAAACGACGTACTTGTGTGAAAAAAAAAAAGCCGCAGCTAGGAAAGTTTACAAGAAAAAAAGTTTTGTGAACATTACAAAATCTATCAATGAATCACTAGTGTAGGTGACTTCCTATAATAAATAAAATTGCATCATTAATGTAACTTGCATACTTTTATTGTTCCATCTTATTTTCCCCTTTATTTTATAAATTTGTTAATTAATCAATTAAGTAATGTAATGTTGGAGCTGATGTTATGTGCTGAAAAATGCACTTATATCATTTTGTTTTATCCTCAGTCATTCGAAAAAAATAAAAATAATTGTATTCAGCCTTCAGCAACTAGGAGCGAGTGTTTTTGTGTACAAAGCTAAAAAAAGAAAAAGAAAAACAGAATTCGAGACAGTGTTCACCAACTGACCCACATTTCTGACGTCACCTCGCACTATATGAGAAGTCAGGTTTTTCCCGAGCACCATCATAACCCTAAAAAGTAGGCGTACAAGCCATAAGACTTCTAATATATTGGTTTCTTTGGGTGGCTTTTCTGGATTTCCTATTCAATTCTTTCTGATTGTGGTTATGAAAAGGTTGCAAGCCCATCCATCCACAGTCTGTAGTGATGTGACAGCCAGGTGTAAACAAGAACCATGTCTATTAGACCAACCCTACAGTACGTACTTACAACCACTTACTTCTGAATGTAAAATTCAGCTACTTGAAACATTACTGCATTTTGTTACAATTTAAAACCGAAATGGACTAACCTGGAATAAAAACTTTAAGAAAATGTCAACCTATTTATTTACTACAACAACAACAACAAAATACTGTAATAATTAAGTGTAAAAGTTGTGATTTTAAATTAAATAAAAATACAATCCTGGAAGTTTGTTGGAGAACATTTCAAAAGACAAGCATATCCATACTGCTTATACGGTGTGTAGGATCACAGGGAGCCTGAAGCCTTTCCTAGAAGATTAAGGCCACAATGCAATGAGTACCCTGAATGCGGTGCTAAGCCATAACACGGCACAAGCATTAACTCACACAATCACACTATGGGCAGAGGCGGGTAGTAACGAGTTACACTTACTCCGTTACATTTAGTAACTTTTTTGGGGGGTAAAAATGTACTTCTATGAGTAGTTTTACTGCACCATGCTTTTTACTTTTACTTGAGTAGATTTGTGAAGAAAAAACGCTAGTTACTCTGCTACATTCGGCTACACTCGAGACGTTACTTTTCTAACCATTTATTCTACACATGCAGCTGGTGGATCTACCACCAATCAGACGCAGCAACAATAATCACGTGACTCCGTTTGACCAATCAGCGGCATCGTGGGAATTTTTTTTTTAGCCGGTGTTCTTTAAATTCATCCTACCTGTGAATCCGTCGTGCATACGCTCACTGCGCATGCGCAAACTAAAGTTTCCGCATTTTTCTCAAATTTTGCGGAACTCACAATAATCCATGCTGCTACTAGTGGGGTCTTGCAGTTAGTGTACAATGTTGCGGTGCGTATAGAATGCTTTTTTCATGTTTGTGTGATTATATGTTAACTTAATTGGACATATAATGTTACTGTAACAGCCTATGAATATATACGTATATTTCAGTACAGAATTAATCACCAATACACGTGTTGAACATTCCTGTACATCCCAAAAAACATGATGCATCCCTGGCATCATATACAAAGCATGTTACGCCTGCAAAAGAACAGCTTCATAATGCAGCTTCATATATATATATATATATAGCCTATATATATATATATATATATATATATATATATATATATAAATGTGTGTGTTTGTATATATACACTGTATATACAGTATACAATATGTACACTCTATATATACAATATATATATACCCTAATATATAATAATAATAATAATAATAATAAAAATATATAATAATCGAACTTTGTGTTACTTAGTACTTGAGTATCTTTTCACCGAATACTTTTTTTACTCCTACTTGCATAATATTCTGGATTACTTGAGTAAATGTTTTGGCTACTCCACCCACCTCTGACTATGGGGAATTTAGAAATGCCGATCAGATGTGGGAGTTATAACCAGAGTACCTGGGGGAAACCCACCAAACTCAGGGAGAATGCGTACTCCACGTGCACAGACCGAAGGCGAGTTTCAAACCCCCAACCCTGGAGGTGTGAGGTGTTGGTGTTAACCACAGTGTCACTGTACTGCCCAAATTTGAAATTATTTTTCATGATCTACCCACCCACCAATTCTTACTCAATGTATATATTATGTAGGTTTGTGCACATTTGTGGTGTATCATTTTAATTAAATCCCTTTTAACTTATTTGAATTGAGTCCCAATAAACCATCACATCCTTCTTTCTCCGTATTGCCTTGAATAATTCATCCAGCCGTCTATAAAACTTTCCCCTCTTTGGTTTCCCCACATTTCTATAGAGCGTTCGAATGGCTTGTGCTCTTTGGTGTACGTGATACTTGTTTACGCAGGACGTTTGGCTCAGGACTTATATACCTCCTCGAGAAGTAAATAAACCAGAGAACATTCTGTCACTCTCCTAATCGACCGGAGGCAGCAGGTGGGTTAAAGAGATCTAATCAAATTTTAACCTTATCAGTTTTGAGGCTCATCTATTGTCCTTCAGTAAGTATATCAGATTTATGTTTTTCTATTTTCAATTCTTTTCATATTTTGTGTTTTTTTGTGAAATCACAAATGATTTTAAGGAAAAATATACACAATTGAGTCATAGTACCAATTTCAGCCTGCTTTTTTGGCATGTCCATAAGCCAAGAGACATTTTAAATACAGTCAAGGGTGTTGTTATTGTTTTTGCCAGAAAAAAATACCTTTAGCAAGAAAACTAAAAGGGTAATAAAAGGATTAAGGCTTTTTAGTTGATCATATCTGCCATTCAGTAAAAACATGGTATGCACCCAGTAGAGCATTAGGAACCTTAGAAACATGCAAACATTTGAACTGACAAATGCAGCCGTGTATCTGAGCTAATATTACCACCAAATGCCCTGTCGTGACCTTGATCAATGTCTGAGCGTCAGGGAAACATCCTTTGTGCACGTGACTACATTTGATGAAACCACTGATAGTCTGATCTGATAATGCATCAATGGTGTCGATCTTACACCTGAGAGCTTTCAGTCAGTTACACTACACTCGGGTTTCAAGTGAGAAGCATACTGATGTGTAAGGAAAGCATGTTCAGGTTTGGTTTACACTTCATGCAAGCGTTCTTACTAACAAAAAAGACATCCTGAACTTGAATGCATTGCATGCTTAAAAGAAAAAAAACAAAATTGCAAAAAAACATTAGCCACTACCTTGGTTTCAATATGTCAAGAGCCAATCGTAAGCTTGCTCTGAGCAAACTTAATTAAGTGCAGCTTCTTTTGTGCACTTCAGCACAGAGCCCCCATACTCTTTACAAAAACGGAAGTGTCAAAACCAGAGACCTCAAACATCTGTTATTTTATTTTACTTTTGGCTTTGAGACCCAAAGGCCAAGTCCATCAATTTCACATTTTTGTAAGTATTCTCTGAAATTATTTTGCCCATTGCTTATTATTTGCACAATTTATTTTATAACTATAATAATTTTGTTGCATGCAATCATTTTGTCTTTTGTGGGTAGACAGACAGGTAAAACTTTTTTTTTATGTATAGAAAGTACAATTTTGCAGGTTATTGACTCATTTCATGAACTGGCATTTGCCCTATTTCTGGTAGCAAATGTTATAGAAACCCGTGGTGTGCAAAATTCACAGGTGCTTTACTGGCTTTACAATCATTTAATGTCTTTTTGCATTTTTCTTTATTTTTTACTTCAGCAAAATTGTTTAAAGTTTCATTGAAAGGCAGAGATGGCAGACAATATCAGCAGCAGTCTTCAGACACTCACGACACACAGGTGAGAACTTTTAACACATGTTATGTCATAAGCTTGTGTAATAGCTGTTCGAATACAATTGTAAAATCGAACCAACTTTGTGTTTGTTTTTAATTAGTGTACAGTCACGATTGTATTTATTTTATTTTATATTTTATTTAAATTTTTTGCACTACAGTGTTTTATTAACTCTCAGTGTCATTGAAGGGGTTAAAAGTCATAATAATCTCAAGGTGAGACCTGCAATATCTTAAATCCTTTAATCTTTCTTCATCATGACGTGTTTATTATGTATGTAACCAGCACTATTGTACCTATTAATGGAACATTAAGGAATGGACATGAGCGGGTTGTTTTAGAATCTGCATCATGACACAAGACATTTAGGAAATTACAAAGAGCTTGTACTGGTGTCTATACATAAAGCGTTGAGTTGAAATAATTCATCTGATAGTACCATGATAATTAATCGTGCCTGTGTAGCAGAATTCATTTTATGCTTCTACAGTTGTAGCTGATGTTGAAGGCTCGTGTCATTTCAGGTTATTTAAAAGATGTGGTCACAGTGTACAGAACCTGATTAGATCATTTGCTATAGAAAGTCAGTAAGTCTGTCTCTGCTTCCTTTGTTCATTTATCTTATGATGTAATGTCACGAGTCTACAGCAAAGTTACCACAGATACAATTATAGGGAGGATAATTACAGCATTTGTGTTCTTGCTTTAATTTGACCAGCGGTGCAGGTGGCATGATAAAATGTGATATGGGGAAATTTATAAGCGATTCCTGTAATGTACAAGACTACGAATTCATTTCAATGATGAATAAGAAATACAAAATGCTTTCTAGTAAAATAATCCAAGATCAAAGACAGTTATGCTGCCTGACATGAGGTCTCCTGAACTCCTCTGTCATTCCTCGTATTTAACAGCACTTAACCTGCAATTGCATTTGTTTATTTACCAATAAAGACATTAAAAGGTTTTATTGTCTAAAGCACTGATGGTTAATTTGGCTGTAATTTAAACAATAGGATTATACTGTAATAATGCCTTACATGCACCATATGACTAAATGGTTGTAACCTCCCGACCACCCTACCCATACAGTAAGTTCTCCCGCGCACGGATTAAGTGTAATTATGAAAAAAGACATCTTTACTACTTAATTCGATTCAATTCAATTTTATTTATATAGCGCTTTTAACAGTGGACATTGTTTCAATAAAATTAAATAATAATCACCCAAAAATTGTTATGATTTAAGAGGAATAAATTCAATTCAAATTAATGAAATATTTGCATAGTGTGTGTGTTTGTGTGTGTGTCATAAAGCAGCTTAACAGAATAAAAAAAAAATGGAAATAAATTAGAAAATTTAATAAAATATGTATAAATTATAAATATCAAAGTATTTTGCTAATCAGCTTTGAGAAAATAACTCCATTTAGTGTCGGGTCAGATGACATGTTCTTTTTCTTACTAAACACGACCCTAGATGTCTAATAACAGTCTTTAAACCTCCACTGTGGAAACTACACAAGAAGTTCTATTAATGTAACACGTTGCACTCTGTTTTGTTTTCACACAGTGCAGATTTTTTTTATCTTAACATATGACGTATGTATATATTCAGCATAGGTTTACTGTAGTTAAACAGATTTTCTTTTTTATTCTTGTTTTATGTCTGTTTTCTAACAGTTTGAACCACATTACTAAGGCAAATCTTTTCAAATGTTTAAATGTACTCTTTAATAAACCTGACTCTGATTTTAAATACAGTTATAGTAGGAGTGTAACCCAAAAGAAATACATTAATGAGATTGAACAAATAATGTTTCCTTAACAATTACTGTAGAATAGTGAATAGTAGGTGGATTATTTCTTTTTGTTGTTGTGGTTTTTGTTGTTGTTGTTTTTTTGTTTATTTATAAAGTCAGCCAGCTTCAGTCGAGAAATATTCATCTAGCCTTGGAGTTCATAGAACAAAACAAGAAAAGAAAAGGGAAAAAGAAAAGAGCTGTGGCTTATGGGGAAAGTTGCCAGGTTTTATCAAAATGTCCACCCTGTCTAAGCTTAATTTGAAACATGCTTTTCAATTTATACCAAAATGTATAAAAATAAATAAATAAATAAGTAGACACAACGTGTGTGTGTGTGTGTGTGTGTGTGTGTGTGTGTGTGCGCGCGCGCATTCGTGTGTGTGTCCTTTATCTCCGTTATGTGATAGGACTGAAATGAGCAATAATGCGTATGATTTGCTGTATCTGTACCATGCAGCTATTACAATACAGAACCTGGAAACCCTGTACACAGAGAATATTGTATGCTATTCCTTTTTTCATTAGTGGTTTCTTTATGGCAGCACAGTGGTTTAGTGGTTAGATCTGTCACCTCACATCTCCAGGGCTAGGGGTTCGAATTTCATCTCTGGTTTATATTTGGAGTACGCATGTTCTCCCTGTGCTAGGTGGGTTTCTTTTAGGTTTTCCAGGTTCCTTCTCCATTTCTCCTTAAGTTAATGACCTCATACAACTGTGGAATGGGAGGTGTGGAATACCTGGTGTCTTATTAAGAGAATGAGTTTAGAGGTGTGGACTAGAGCTACTTTGACTGTTTAAAAACCACTAGAGTCTAGTCTTCATTAGAAGGGAATGCTAATGTGAGCCATGCCTCATTAGGGGATCTAATGAGGTAAAGAAACAACACTGATTGACAGCCAGTGATTTAAGGGCATCATTGAAACTGGCTAACATTCTGTGTTCATGAGTCTACATTATGTAAAACATTGAACAAGTACAGTGTCCATGGTAGGACACCACAAAGGAAGCCGCAGATTACTACAAAAAAAAATTTGTAAAATGTTTTTGGGCTGATGAACTATTTGGAAAGAACACACAGCACTAGAATTTGGGTGACGCAACAGGACAGTGGAAGAAGTTCACAACAGAATGGCTTCAGAAAAACAAAATCCACCTTTTGGTTTGGCCAAGTCAGTTTTTATGACAAATGAATGCAGAAAACCAAAAGGTTCACAGGTACTTTTTCTTGCCACTGTATGACATATATACAGTATGTGTGTGTGGGCATTAACATATTAACTTACATATTCATCACACATTTTTTTTTTAATCATCAATAGAAGAAAATATTCTCAAATCCCTTTTTTTGAACAAAAAATTGCTTTGAATTATAATTTGCTTGCTTACTCCGCCAGTTATATTACAAACCGGATTCCAAAAAAGTTGGGACACTATACAAATCGTGAATAAAAACTGAATGCAATGATGTGGAG
>JAOVVA010152249.1:0-10147 GCA_028565275.1 Leiocassis micropogon | reverse complement strand
TGTTTATCAGTACATTACAGAAAATAATGAACTTTATCACAATATGCTAATTTTTTGAGAAGGACCTGTATATATAGCAGGAATGTCAACAGCTATTCCCAAATTTCTTTATGTCTGTGTAAATCATATGGCCTTGGAGTGCTTTCTCAACGTGGGACAGACTCGGTCTGGACTCGGGCTCAAGAGTGGATCTGTTCTGCCTGTTGATACTATAACTCCATTTCAGATCCTCAAGCTGTAAGTGTTCTTTTACAGGTATTGCACTGCTTGTTTGGAGAAATTTTGAGGGCTAGTCAGAATGTACCAGAGAACTTGTGTGAAACTTTTAAGCCAATTCCATCATAGCATTAGGTATTCTGGGTTTTTAAAGCTATAGTAAGACATATACACATTTTCTAACAGACCACGAGGGTAGACATGGTAGACATGGAATCAATAGATAAGAAATTTAATTTATAATACATATGGCACACTGAAAAAGGTATGATTCAAGAGTTTATTTATATACACAAGTATGTTCTTATTTTAGATACATACACAAAAATACAAACAAACAAGTCACCACTATGTCAAGTTAGCTGGCCAATGTAAACTTTCTCACTCTCACTTATCATCTAAACTGCTTTATCCTGTGTACAGGGTCGCAGGGGGCTGGAGCCTATGCCAGGATCCCAATTCATCACAGGGCAGCCAATGTAAGCTAATAAGGCAAATTATGAGCAGACATGATTATATTCAGTATCTTCATGAAACATATATTTTCTTCCTCCTTAGGCATTTTTGCTCAATGTACTCAATTTACAGTTAATAATAGCATGTAAAAGGTGAGCATTTAAACCGAAATTCAAAGTTGGTAGCTCTAGTTACAAAGTTAGTAACAACACATGGACTACGTGTAACCTAAAAGTTCTTAAAGTCCATACAAAAAAATTCTTCTTTTTTAGGGTTTTAGTCTGGCTCAAACATGTAAAGCTCAACTTCTTGACCTGTATGATCATTTACATAATGGCTGAATCTGCAAATTTCAAATAATTAATGTAAGAGAGGGAACTGATGGAGCATTAACTGAGACTTTGGGAGAGCTCTAAGAAAAGATTATAGAATCATAGAACAATTTAAAATTTCTTTATTGGATGCTTTTATTAGAGGTGCCTCCTATTCTGGGAGCCTGCTGGTCACCTCTGGTCACAACTGAGAAAATTAGTAGAGTGATTATAAATTATATCAGCTTTAAGCACACAAGCACATTTATCAGCTTTAAGCACTATAAGTCTAAGTTTAAACAGGATCCAATGTGCATTACAGCATTGACGGTACATTCCCAGAAACTGTCCCTGAATTGGCCTGTTGAACTTGTTTCATACCATATATTGAATCTAGCCATGACAATGCCTACAGCTGTGTTGCTGCTGAACAATTTTAAAACATATCCCTTTATACCAACATTTTCCCTACCATTGACCTTTTCAGAGATTAATGTAGCCCTGTAGAGCTTATCATGCAGGAATAAAGGCACTGTACTGCCTTGAAATTTAAGGCACACCTGAACAATCTTGTTTAAAGCAAAAGTAAAAAATAAGGAAAGAAGAATACCCTTGACCGCAGTTTTTTGGTATTTTGGTCCTTCCATGGCTCATTCAGCACATCAGGCAATGGATACTCAGGAATGTTAAATGGAAATCAGAAAAGGGGAAAATATTTTTTCACAGCACTGTATAACTCAAACAACACTTAAGCAATAGAGATTATACAATGCTGTAATTATAGAATTTTTTTAACCACTTTTCACCTTTGTGAGAGCAAGCATAGGCTAGCTTAAACAAAATGTAAAAGTCCTAATTAAATAACATGAAAGGCTCAGCATTCAATATCCACAGCCAGGAGTAGCTGACTTGAACATAAATTAACACCAACAAATTGAAAATAGAAACCCAAGTACTAACAGTACATAAGGATAAATAAAAACAACTGAGAAAAGAAAAGAAAAGAAAAGAAAATGCCATCCAAAGTCCAGGCTTACTACCACCTGCTATGTGAGACTTTAATAAAGGAATTTGCAGATCCTGAATCTGAATTATCTCTTATAGCTGCACTTGACAGAAATACAGGGCCTCAAGAAAGGATCCTCTAGACAAGCTCGATGACTCCAGCACTCTTTATCAAAACCCTCCAAACTCTCAACAGTATAAACTGTCCAGATCAAACCAACCAAACGATGCATAGACCCCCTGCGATAATACTTTTTCACCTGGGGACAATCTTTCCCCTCCTGCAGCAACACCTGCAGCAAAATGCAGAAGGCAGCAAAGCACACAATGAAGAAATAGTTCCCAAGAATAAAAATCCATCTGGGGAACTAAATCTAGGACTGCATTTTCAGACAACTGACAAGAGCTGCCAAAGACAATCTTCATCATCTATCCAATATGTTCTTTCTCCAACAAGGTGTCTATCAAATCATGGACAAATTGGATTGGATTAAGATCATGCAGAAATGAAATGAAATGGTCCCTAAATGGGGCGACCAAAAAACAGATTAAAGCACATATTCAATTCATTCATTCATTCATCTTCCAGTACACAATTGACAGGGCAAGAGTCAGGATACAATGTGGACAGGGTGCCAATCCGTTGCAGTGTATATACACACACACACACACACACATAATTTGGAAATGCCCCAAAACAATTTGGGAATGCCAATGAACCTAATCTGCATGTCTTTGGACTGTGTGAGGAAACAAGAGTACCCAGAAGAAACCCACCAAGCACAGGGATGCCCACAGAGCTGAGGCGGGAATCAAACCCTCGACCCTGGAGGTGCTAGGCCACCTTGCTAATCACTATGCCACTGTGCCACCTATATTCAATTCAATTAAATTTAATTTTATTTATATAGCACTTTTAACAATGGGCATTGTCACAAAGCAGTTTTACAGAAAAAAATGGGAAATGGGTTTGAAAGATGTAAGAAGATACAGTGGTGAGAAAAATATGTGAACCATTTGGTTTTCTGCATTAATTTGTCATAAAATGTGATCTGATCTGAAGTCAAGGGAATTGACAAATATAATGTGCCTAGAATAATATCTTTTAAAAATCTAATGTTTCAGGTCTTTCTTGAGAACAACCATAAAAACCTCATAGTGCTAGTGAAAAAAGAGCTGCATCCAGTGAATCCTGGAGTTAATGACCTCCAAAAATCTAAATGGGGTCAGATATTAGCATACCTGAAGTCTTTTTAAGAAAATGAGTTTGAAGGTGGGGACTTTGACGGTTAAACACCTCTCGA
Organism: Leiocassis micropogon; assembly: GCA_028565275.1. Taxonomy (NCBI): domain Eukaryota; kingdom Metazoa; phylum Chordata; class Actinopteri; order Siluriformes; family Bagridae; genus Leiocassis; species Leiocassis micropogon. The sequence goes on along the minus strand of JAOVVA010152249.1, from coordinate 6,855 downwards.
ACTGGACTCCATATTAATTTCCAGCATGAACTTCCAACCCCCTAATACACAGTATGACTGCAGACCAATTCCTGCTATACATTATCATTCAAATGAGGATGGGGTTCCCTGTTAAGTCTGGTTATCTCAAGGTTTCTTCCTATCTCAGGGAGTTTTTCCTTGCCACCGTGATCATTTTAATTTATACATATTTTCTCACACATTTCATAATCGTTACCCTAATTTTCTTTCGATTCTGTGAAGCTGCATTGTGATAATGACTATTGTTAAATGTGCTATATGAGTAAAATTTAATTGAACGTAAAAAAGCAAATATTTAAGACCCTTTGCTTGGATTATTACCCCACTGATTAATATGTATCAGCTTGAAACAATTCTTTTGACCCTAATTGATAGAGTGAATAGCTTTTCCTTTCATAAACAACCATGTGGGAAGACGCATCCTGTGGTCGTAGGAAATATGTTAATGCATTTCAGAAGGTTCAAATCATTGGCTTGCATCAAGCAAAGGAACAACTAAGGAAACTCTTGCCTTTTTTGAAATTGGACTAAGAACTATCCAACACATTCTTTTGGCCTTGTTTTGGCCTTGTTCGTTGCTGTCAGGTCGTTAAGGCTGATATTCACCATGAGTGATGCTGCTGTAGCTGAACCATCCATAGTGCTGAACCATCAACTTTGCTGATGGAATGAGGTAGGATAAAAACTTAAATAATTTAAACACTTGCTGACGTGCATTATAGAAATCAACAGCAGAAATTACCACTATGTTGAATTTTGAAATCAAGAGCTTTTTTACATCCATAATTCAATGAGAAATGACAGGTTTGGACCAAAACAGCTGTGTGGGAATAAGAAAACCTGAATGGCACTGTTATCCCATCAACAGATTTTTTTCCCTTCCCTAATACAAAGATAAAAATAATACCAAAATGTGATTACCATGGAATAAGGATGGTTATAAAGATTTAGGTGGGATGCTGATCGACTAAAACTTTTGTTTTTTCCCCCAGATTTCCTTCCTAATTTAGTCATGTCCAGTTCCCACTTATTACTAGGGGACTCCCACTTTAAGGCTACTACGAGTCAGTGAGGGCCAAAGACTATCACGTGTTTCCCCCAAACCATGTGACACCAACCATCTTTTTGAACTGCTCACTCACGCACCATTGGGGGGCGGCATAACACACCTGAAAGACAGCACAATCTGCTCCTTCCGCTTAAGTCAATTCATAGACGCCCATGATTGGCTGTAGAGCAGTGATTGGTGTGAGAGCGCTAAGTGCCTCTCAACTTGCTGAGAGAGCTCGAATGATCAGCTCTCCCCAGACCCCCAGCTGCGGGAGTCTACATCGTCACCCAGAAATCGAACTAGCGATCTCCGGATGATAGGAATCGCCTTCAATTTCAGAAGCCCAACAAAGGTTGTTCATATATTGCATTCCTTTCCATGGCACAGCCAACATCTGCCTCTTCTTTTCCCCCAACATTCCCCTAATTTATGACCTTGTGCAATTCATAACAAGGCAACCATAGGATAATTTCTATACCCAGTCAGACTCCTATCCCCTGTCAGAATGCAGAAGGCATGCTACAAACAAGCCTTGTGAACTGTGCATTTTTAATTACTTTTATAATGCATATAGATATGCATATCTGCCTTTAGGTGATGTTCTTACTGACAGTGAAGCACACTTCACAATCCCTTGTCCTATTATTTTTAATAAAATGATCCCTGAACCCACACAAACTCCATATGTCAATATCATGTTTGAGACTGACACATTTTTGGCACAGCACATAAGAGAGCTAGAAGCAGCGGGTGGTTTTCCGCTGCCTAGTGTTGGAAATAAGGAATAGAAAGTATAGATGGTGTCACATTCATTTAATAAAGATGACGAGGAAAGATTTACAGGAGGTAGAAAAAGCATGGAGATTGTTACTGACAGACATTGGAAGAGGGATTTTGTGAAATGTTCAAATCAAATCAAACTGGGAATTTTGATTGCACAGAATAACAGAACATGATAGTTATCAGAGTGCAAACTACCTTTATTTCATTGTTTCCATTTTGACATTCTGAGTATCCATCAACTGCCCCGAAGTGCTGAATGAAAACACTGCTTATTTTCTTAACAACTTACAGTCTATTTAAAATACTGTGCTCACTCTATATAAGTATATATAAGGTATTCAGGTGGCTACATAAATTTAGTAATTATAGTGTAATACTGCCACGCAAGGATGGCCACAGTGAAACAGAATTGTGTCCTTGTCAGCGGAGCTTGGCACCATTGAGCTCCCCTGTAACCCGACCTATGCTTATAACCATCTTTGCTCTGATTTGATGGGTAAATTAAAATTTTTGAGAATAGGTTGTATGCAGGTGCAGACCCGCAAAATGCGGATGTTATTAACATAGATACACAACCAGCAGAAACTGACCTGAATATTCACTGTAGCTGATTTGTGTTGCACATTTTCCAGTATTTCTGTGCATAAAGACATGCAGCAACCCTTTGCCATTACATTTAAGGGTAAACAATGTACCTCAATCTGCATGGCGAATGGTTTCAATGAGAACTCCCCAGCAGTGTCTTTGGTATCATTAGAGATGCACTTGCAGGATTTAATGCCCCACCTGGCTGTTCCACCAAATTTTTAGTATTTGCTGATAATTGACTGCTCTCTGCAGAAAACTATGCTATTAAAAAGAACTATGCAAGAAGATTTGCAGCACCACCTTAACTACCTAGTAAAGTGGATTGAAAGCTTCTCCACCTTAAGCTTCAGTGGTGCCCCTACAGACTGATACCTAGGCTTTGTACTGCCTGCATGGGAAAGAAGTCTCTCTGGAGAGGAAAAGTGGACTGTGATATACGATTCCCCCACCCAACCTACAGCCCATTTACTTTGGCACCAATGGATGCCTTACTCAAATCATGACAATATTCTATGAGGGCAGTCTTAGAATGCACTGAATGGATAAAAAAGAACTGTGTAAAAATCCTTGGTGTTGGTGTTGCTGTAGCCTTGGGCTCCCAAACTGTTATTTCACCACTATCTCTCTGGAGATGGAAGCGGTGCTGTGGGGGTTATGAAATGTGCCAGTAGTTACTGTATCATCCTGTGGCATATCTGTCCAAAACTCTCAATCTTGTTATTGAAAATGCTGTCCTGAAGATTTAAAGGATGCAATACAAGCTACTTATACCAAAATTAGCCTTACAGTGTGCATAAATGAAACAAATAAGCTTCACAAATAATAACTTATATAGTAAAATATTAAAACTTACTATTGTGCCAAAATTGTGCGGTTGGGTCATAGACAGTTGGAACAGATCCACAGCTTCATCTTGGAATTTACACTTGTTAGAAAACAGTCCAAAGTGATATGTTGAACACACTTACGACGTTCGGGATAGCCGTCACTGCTGCTTCATTCATTAGCACATTAGCTTAGTGGTCCAGTTCGATTCCCGCCTTGGGTCTGTGTGCATGGAATGGATTTTTGCCTCATGCTTGGTGGTTTTGGTGGGTTTTCTCCAGGTACTCCGGTTTCCTCCCTCACTCCAAAGACATGCTGATCAGGAGATATGGCATTCCTAAATTGGTCATAGTGTGTGAATGAACGTGTGAGCTTTTGTGCCCTGCATTGGATTGATACCCTGTCCATGGTATACGCCTTCTCATGCCCTAAGTTTCCTGGGATAGGCTCCAGGGCCCCGTGACCCTGTATAGAGGATAAAACAGTATAGATGACGAGTAAGTGGTTTTCCCTTATGCTCTCATGTCGTTCTCCAAGCCAGTTACCTGAACACAACAATCTCCATCTCACATATCTTCTCTTAACTTCTATGAGATAAAGTATATAATCCAGCCTGAAATCTAGAGGCAAACGGTAACCACCAACTTAATAATCAGTTAAATGTCCTTTAGAAATTGTCCTGGTAGCATTCCTGAGATACCACTGGAGGAGAGCTGCAGTAGAAATGTGAATGGAAGGAGATATAACGTTCTTTTTTTCCTTTTTCTTTGTAAAGAGGTGAGGAGTAAAGTGTGTGAACCGATTCACTGCCTTGCAATCAGAATAGCTGAAATAGCCTCATTAATTTCACAACAGACTCAGTGCATGAACAGCTACCTGCAGGGCTACCTGAGTATACCGCTATGGAGTCTAGGAGTCTATGCAGGGCTAATTTCCCCCATAAATATGGGACTGCTGATTGTATGGAAAATTCTATGGGCAAATATTAAGTACTTCATTAAGGTATAAAATCTGATTAAATGTTGCACAGCGTAAGTGTTATGTGTAATATAACTTACTGAAGCTGCTATAAATGCCTTGTCTAAACGCCAATGACAAATGGAGTGGCAGGCAGAGCTCTGAGTTTTACAGACTTCATCAAGATCCTCACTGCCAAATATGCGAGTGTTGTGAGCTAGTGTCATCGGCCAGAGGATTTTAAAAAAACCTACCCGCATAACAGTACATTATTACCCCAGTATATGATTACCCCATAATACAGCCTGACCTCCGCTTTCTAAAGATTATAAATTCTTCCAATGTAACAGTAGCACACCATCACAATACCAGATGGTGCAGTATTTTTAGCTGGCCTAATATATTATCTCTTAAAGATTTCGGGATTTGGTCTTATTTGTGTCCTGCTTCCTGAACCATCTTAATATTTTAGAGGGGGAAATTTCAAAAGTAAACATTTAGAGCTACTACTGGGGAAGGGACAATTAAGAGAGAAAATATACTTGGAGTTATCCTAAGAATTCAAGGCTGAATATATGGAAATGTTTCTGAGTATCTCATATGAAACTGTATTATCAACGAATACCCCCAACTTCCCACTTCCCACCACCCAAGACTTAAACAGTTTTAGGAGATTTCCGTACCCTGAGTGGACATTGATTCCTTGTTCTCAAACAGTTTATTAACACTTCATTAATTAATTATTTGTGAGAATTTCAAAATATACTCCTACCTACAGAGTAGTACCACAATCTGATCCATTGTCATTTGGACTCTTCAGAACCTATTGTCATTTGGACAACTTCAGAACCTGTATAAAAAATGACTGAGGCAAAAGGGTACATAACTATCACTGATGTAGGAACAAAAGGGTACATAGATAAAACACTGATATAGACAAGTGATTGGCGATAAAACCTTTACACACACCTGGGTACAGAGAAGACAATAATTTGTGGATACTGGGAATCACTGACATCTAAGAGTATTGTAACAGAATTCATCCATAGTGAGACCTTACCATATACAAGGGCCAAATTCTCCTCAGACATAAAGGGGGATAGTGGAGTGGAGGAGCTTATTCCTATATATCATAAGTAAAATTATAACATTATTAACTAATAACCTATAGACATCACATCTAGTTTTCTATTTAAACTCATAGTGTGGAGTAAGTAATAATCCTAATAGTACTAAAATTCATTTCAGAGTAACAATCAATAGCTAGGAAACACTGTTTTAAAATGTTGTTTGTGTATTACATTAGTCAGTGAGCTTGAACACTGAAAGTATTTTATCTGTGAACACTAACAGTCAACACTAGCTTCTTTCACATACACACACACACACACACACACACACACACACACACACACACACACACACACACACACACATGCATGTGTATGAGCTGTAAAGTGTTGTTTAATTTTGTTAGTTTTTCTTTTTACTTTCACATGCGAGATATTAAAAAAGACAAAGAGATGGAGAGACAGAGAGAGAATTTCAGTAAGTGGAAATACAGTAAAATGTATAGGTCTTCCAAGGAAGACATGTGTTACCTGCCTACTTCTAAAAATGTACAGTAAGAGCTAGTGCACATCTATGCAGCTTTATCTAAGTTTCTGTGAAGGTTTATTAAAATTTACCCATAACTGGTTTAAGGGGGATTGCAGATAGTGACAGATAGACCAAAAGTGTGATACTTGGACAATGAACAACAGACAATGGAGGATGCTGATGACATTGACACAAGATGAGACATAGTTATCCCTATGTGTTGCACAACAAGTTTCTGAAAAAAATACTCAAGAATATACCACCATATATTAGCCATATCTGCTTTTGGAATTGGTATACAGTATTGTACGATATATCTGTATATTTGGACAGTTCTCCAAATTTCAGGTCCATAAGATATGTTTTGCTATCTTAATTGCAAAGGAAATAATAAATAGTGCAATAAAAAAAACATTGAGTGAGTAGAAATTCTGTAGAAATTCTGGGGGAGAGAATGCAATTTTGATTCGAGAGGTCAGTGAAGAATTGCCTAGCTGGATCAAGCTGACAGGAAGGCTACAGAAACCCAAATAAGCACTCTTTATTCTGGTAAAGTACTATTCTGCCGTTGTAGTCCAACAACACATTGATGTTTGGCATGTTGTCTTTTTTTTGCCCACCACATTTGTAAAAAATGTTTTGAAATTGCTTTGACATTTCTCATTAACAAGGCTAAAGATTTTATTATATGATTGGATATTTGCATCAGTGCATCTATACATGTGTTTTTATTAAAGTAACCAGTGAGTAAATTCTTGGTGAATACATTTTAAGAAACACCAATCTTGATTAGCCATTTTATCAGAAAAATATTCCATTTGGGAGACCTTTGTTGGGCACGACTTCAACACAGACTCAAACCAAATTCATCATACATTCAGCTGTATGTGGAAATGGACCACCATAAAACTAAGCATTACGAGATATTTTTGGGGAGTGAAACACCTAATAATGTAATAGTGCTTTATATATATATATATATATATATATATATATATATAAAAAAAATAATATAAATGAAAAAAAAAAGA
>JAOVVA010152218.1:0-10147 GCA_028565275.1 Leiocassis micropogon | reverse complement strand
CCAATATAAGGCACACCTGTACACAATGAGACCATTACATGGAAAACACAAAATGAGGTGTCTATCACCCCAATACACTTGCCTTCCTGTCCCAAAAATGTTTGAAGTGAAACAAACACCGTGTATGACATCCACTAAGTCTTTCACATTATCCCTAACTTATTGTGAGTAGTGTATATCTTGATAACAATTTAATCTTTTATACTGCTTATTATGTGCATGGGGCACAGGGTATCCTAGGAGAGTTTGGACATGTAGCTTGGGGTATATTATGGATACCGTGCCAATCCATGGCAGGGCACACACACACACTACAGCAATTTGGGAATGCCAATTTATTTATTCTGCATGTCTTTGCAAGGCTCGAAGAATCATACCAAACACAGGGAGAACATGCAAACTCCATGTACACAGACCTGAGATGGGAATGGAACCCTGGACCCTAGAGATGCCAGTTGACAGTGTTTACCAATATGCCACCATGTTGCCTGGATACAATTTGCACGCAAGTATTATTTGTTTTTTAAATAATATACAGGTAAAGGTGATTACAGTTAGCAATTGCCATGGCTCTTGTAGGCTGCATTCTGTTTAAAGATTTTTTTCTGACTTTTCTGAGCAGAGATTTTAGACCATGTCCTTTCCCTAAATAGTGGGGCATCACAACATGCACCATGTATCACCAGCTTAATAACAGAGGAAGAACAACCTGTAAAGAATGGAAGAAGAATGTTTTCCGGAGGATTGATTACATCCTACTTCATAAGAGACCTGAAGACACTCGCAGGCAGGTTTGTTTAGGTTCCGTTAGTGTAGAGAGATGTTGGTGATGGTAATGTGACATCTCTCTGTTTACATTTAAATATTTGAAGCTAGTGCTATGAGCTCAGTCCTTGGTGACATGCTACATCTTTATTCATTTTTTTTTGTTAACTAAGTGAACAGTGTTTAAATAGTGCAGGTTTTTGGAAGATGTTTGTCAGGTTGAGGAGATTGAGCTTTTCTTTAGTATTGGTTCCATCTTTTACAGACTTCATGGATGTTTTAATGTTTAAAATAAAAAAAATTAACATGCACATAAATTAACTGAAATCAATTGAAAAAAGAGTGCAGCACTGGTTATGGCTAGACTGTATTTATTCTGATCATAATATGCACCAAACCAAACATCATGTACCAAATGGTACAGTATTAATACACATGCGGTTACACCTGTCTATCTATCTCTCTATCTCTCTATCTATCTATCTATCTCTCTATCTCTCTATCTATCTATCTACTTTATTGGGAACAAATATATACCTAATGATTCATGCAATGAACCATATTGCATAGGAGCTTCAGGTAATGTTCACATGATTTCACATAATTACAGGGGATTTTTTTTTTTGCCCAGGGCATGACAGTTGGTTCCAGACTGGCTGGTTTGACTATTTCTCAAATGCTGATCTAAGTGACAGTTCCGTTGGTGGAAATGCCTTGTTGATGAGATCAGAGAAAACCTGGCCAGGTTAGTTTAAGACAAAAAGAAGGATGCGTTAATATGTTTAATAAATATACTATATAGGGCTCAGGAACATGCAATATGTATTGGCATGTTTCAGCACAACCTAGGCAATATATAGATTGTAGAAACATGATTTAAAAAACAAGAAGAAGAGCTCACATACAGTAGCACGGATACTGTACATATAATCACATGTTTTTATGGTTGTTTTTGGTTCTTTTTTGACCACTACTATTACTACTACTACTACTAGTAATAATAATATGAGCATTTTGTAAGTTTGACAACTTTTGCGACATTATTCCCATATTTCGGTAGCAGTCAAATTTACATGTTTTAAAAGTAATGATGACTTTGGCTCTACCTGAGCTATTCAAAACCCCACAGTTTGGTGTCTGAAGCCTCCCCTGTCAGCGCAGACCAGTTGGACTTTCATACTGTATAAGCAGGCACTGACCAATGATTTTGCCAGCATGGATCTGTGCCACTTGAGGTTTAAGGGTTAAATCTGTGGTGAGCAAAAAAAAAATTAGTTTGCACATTTAAATATTAGAAAAAAAAATACTCAGATGGTTTTCTTTTCCAGTCTTCAGCTTAAGTTTGCTTAAGTCTAGTGTAGCCTCAGGTTACTGATCTTGGCCGACAGGAGTGCAACCTGAGGTCTCGTTGTTCATTGTTTTTTACTTGTTTGTTTTGCTTTAAAAGACGACAGGATCAAATATAAGTTGTCATATTGGGCTTTAATGTGTTTAAATATATGTAGTGTCAGGATACTGTTTAACGTCTCAAGTGGCATTTAAAAAAAATAAAAAAATTCTATGAAATGCTTTACAGGGAAGTTGTCTTACATTTTTCCCTGATACGTACAGTACTACTGGCATGTGACTCTTCCTATTTAAACATCAGCTTTCATTTTGTAATCAGGTCAATTATAGTTTATCTAATTAAATTTAATTGGAAATCTGTAATCTCCCAATTCTGTCCCACGCCAAAAGTTGTTCCTACCTTCAAATATATTAGCAATAGTACATGAATATGAACAGAACATGTGCTGGCTAGGAAGGAAACACAAAAAAGTCTGTAAAAAACTTTGCTTTTAAAGTCTTTGGTTCCACTCAGATTGATGTTGTATACAGGTGGATGTTTTTTTAACGCACGCACACACACACACACACACACACACACACACACACACACACACACAACACATTTCATTTCCTCCATTATTTTAATGACAACAACATGAAGGCTTTAATTAATTGATTATCAGGTTCTCTTTGATGTCAGGTGCCACTGTTCCTTACAGAAACAAATCTATGAGTAATGCTAGTTTCTTTCTGGTCAGATGATCGATTTTTGGTTTGGAATGAATTTTTTTGGCCATTACCAGGAAGACAGCGCTATGCTTTTATAATAATCTTATGATTACTTTTTAACCTTTACCCGTTCTAAGGTATTTTGTAAGAACTAACATTACTTAACTTCTGACGAGTACATCAGCTAGTGGAAGAGAAAAGTTTCCACGACACTCTCCATCCACTTTATTAGTATTATATGTGCATTCATGCAGTTACCTGATTAGCCAATTATGTGTCTGTGCATAAGATCATGCAGATAAAGGTCAAGAGCTCATATATGAGAAGGGAGATGATGTACGATCTCTGTGACTTTGTGGTGTGGCTGTCGATACCTGGCGGTCTAGTTATTCTACTGGTCATTTTGGAAAAACATTTAAAAACTTTAATTGACGCTCTGCTCACTCTCTGCTTTTTTTGCACCATTATGTAGAAACTCTGAGACTAAACCAGCCGATCTCATAGCAACAACCTCGCTGTTACAGTCCCTAAAGATCACATGCTATAAAAGATTAAGGCAGTTATAAGAAAGGAAAGGAAAAAGGAAGATTTAACATTTATCTGATCCATGTGTTCTGTTTTAAAGAAGAGATGCTTCACTGTCTCTGCTAACTCAACACAGAGAGAAAGAACATTTAGCTGTAGTAGTGTGTATGTGTTTTATTACAATTATTTTGTGGGGATTATTGGAAATCAGGCTGGTGATTTCTTCCTTGAGCCTTTGTGACTGCACATTTCTTTCTGCTTCCTTGTATGCCAGAAAAAACTGGTCACGCAGCGACATTTTTGACCTTCAGTCAGACATTCCACACAACCTGTTGCGTGAGTTTTCCATTTCTATTTGTGACACTTTAGATCGGATACTTCATAACAACATCTGCTGGACATTTTGATGTTTTGTTTGTCTTGCTAATCTTATAGTTTGTCAAAATAGTTGTCCGAGAGAACTGCTGCTCTGCTAGGGTGCAGGCCACCGCTATGGTAGAGACTAGGGCGCTCCCAGAAAACATTCCAGTTATCTACAAAGGGTAATTTCTGATCTTGACACAATGACTGTAGCTATTCATTAAAAGCAAATAGTCTACTGAACCTCTCGATTCCTCGCTTAAACATGGTCTTGACACACTGATCCTTCAGAATCCTTCAGAGTGACTGTTGGCCTCAGTGAGGAATCATCTCACCAGTCTCTGTTTAGTTGCTGACCTTGGAGTCTTGTGTAGATAGTGTTTAGGTGGGGTGATGCTGTTTCAGCTTCCTGATTATTGACCCAACAGTGTTCACTGGGATGTTGAACCTCCTAGATATCATTTTATAACCCATTCCAGAATAATAAATCTCGACAACCCTACCTTAACTATGAACACTGACTCGTGTGTTTTAAATGAATCAGTATTGAATGTCAACGGTGTGAATTTCCCAGTAATTTTATACTATATAAAAATATTTGATAATATAATTATACACCCAATACAAACCTGTAATTAAATCTTGCTTCTTTTTTTTTTCCAAGAGAGATATCATTGATATAAAAGCGTATGACACACCCTCAGAGATTAGAAGCCGGACCTCTTTGCATCAACACATTTTATTCACAGCATACAAAATCATCCATCTTATCGTTACAGGTAATTACTTTTATCTGAAAAGAAAAACTGCTTTATAGCTGTAGGATTTATTTTGTCAATAGTAAATCTAATACTTCTATGAATTGTATAAATATCTGTTTTATCAGACATGAAGTCCAGACTGATTGTGGTGGTTGTGTTTGTCTGCACTGTTTGTCATTTGACTGAAGCCCAGCTGTTCACAGAGCTGTTGACACTCAATGTAAGAAAATCATATTTTAAATCTCATGTTTGTGTTGTTGAATAGAGATCAAGTCAAGGTTAGAATATTAATGTTAATGTTTTTCTCCTCTCATCTGATCTTCAGACCAGCATCACTCGTACCACATGTGGCACCTCTAAGCTGTGTGTGTCGAGTGTAACTGATTGCGATCCTGCAGGAAACTCCAGCTGTTATTTCAGCTCTACTCAGTACAGTAATGGAGCACTGACTGTGGAAATCTCCGGCACGACTTCAGGATACGTGGCGTTGGGACTCACTCCAACTTCACAAACCCAGCAATTCATCCAGGTAGAATTACTAACTCGAAAAACACATTTTATTATATTACATATATTCACTTTTCTTTTAATGTCATAGTTTAACCTGTATTGTGCACATGTGTGAATTTTACAGCAATAAATTGTAATCTGAACAATTATGTACTCAATTATAATGAAATATTTGCTTATTGCACACTATATCAGTAGGGAGGTTTAAAATTAAAAGGCTTTTGTATTTTTATATTATTAACTTTTTTTCTTATCTAAAAAGTGCAGTTTGTAGCCATGTAGTGGTGAATCCAGGAGCAGATACATTCCCAATTTTATTTTGTCTCCTACTGTACATGTAAGGGTGAAATAATCATTTAAAAAAGTTATTCAGATAACACAATTCCACAACCCAATTATGCACAGGTTTAAGATGTTATAAAAAATAAAAAAAAGAAGTGTTTTTATGTGAACAGATGGTCAGAATATAGAAAGGGGAAACATTTTTGTTGATTTAAAAGACCAGAACAGTAATTCAGAGAATTCAAAGAAACAGCTTATCTTTGATGGCTTATGTTTCTTATTTATTTATTATTTTTTAACCTTCTTATTCATTTCTTTCACTTCATAAATATAATATGACATTTTTTCCTTTAGGGCACTCTTGTGTTTGTCTGCGGCAACAATAAGACCGTTGCTTTCTTTGAAACAGCTACTCAGAACGGCTCATCATTGATTCCTGCTAATGTGGTATGACTGATGTAGAAACTTGCTTGATTAATGCATGTCAAGAGTGACAGAATGATGCAATAGTACAATAATTAACAATTCAATTATATATTTTATTTTAGAATTTCATAAGGAATGAAATACTGAAAGGAATAAGATCTCTGAATTTCTCATGAATTTCTCTCTCTGTCCCTCTTCACAGTCTGCCATAAATGTAACTAATTTACAGGGTTTAGTAACAATGAACCAGAGCCTTATTCAGTGTACCTTCAGAGTCACACTCAGTCCCACCCTGCTCAATGTCATCCCCATCAACACCGCTGTTCAGCTGCCTTTCATTGTCACCATACTTAATGGAGCCACAGACGGTGAGCGTTCACATGTCTATATTACTTCTAAGAGATTCATTATCTGTTTTCTTTTGATTTGAAAACAATATAACTATCTATCTCTCTCTCTCTCTCTCTATATATATATATATATATTCCAACTATCTCTCTCTCTCTCTATATATATATATAGAGGTATATAAGGGCACTGGTGGCTCAGTGGTAGGTGTTTCGCCTGCCATGCGGAAGGCCTGGGTTCAAACCCCAGCCACTGGCTGCAGTGCAGTACTGTATATATATACACTGTATATATATATATATATATACACTGTACGTCCATTTTTACTATATTGTAACTATATACAGTGAAACCTCGGATTGCGAGTAATGCGCTTCTTGTTTTGACGCCGAGCATCACGTGATCACAACTGAGACAATGGTTTTTCTCTCTCTTGCACTGCGGAATTGTGGGTAATCGTCTCCCCTTGCTGGGTCTTAGTGCGCGTCTCTTACTGGTCAAATCAACATTCGTGCATGCGTGTACTGTTTACTATAACACTGTGACCATTTGTGTGGCCATGAAACATATTTTATTTTGTGTCTGTGTGTGTACAGCGCGTGTATAAAACAAAAGCAAGTCTCATTAAAGAGGTTAAAGATCCATTTTCTCTCTTTCTCTGTATCAGCCTGCACTTTGTCACCGCGCGTGTCATTGGACACCATGCCCCTTCACTCACACACACACACACACACACACACACACCCTCCTCCCCTCGCCTTCACAAACACGCACACACACACACACACACACACACACACACACTCTCTCTCTCTAATGAAAACACTGCTCTGTCGTGATTCTTTTCAAAGGTAAAGTGCAGGTTAATTTGTTTTATTTTTACTTTACAGCAGTGATTCCATTAGTGTGTCGCTCAAGCGAGTGTCATTAGCAATGTAAAGATAAAACAGTCTTTCCGTTAAGGGGAGGAGCCTGTTCCTCCTCTCCTCTTACTTTAGCTTCACACACACACACACACATACACACAGACACACACACACAGACACACACACACACAGCGCATGCACGCATAAACGGAAACACTTATATTTCAGGATTTATTTTTACTTTTTTTAAAGGTAAAGTGCAGGGTAATTTGTTTTATTTTTACTTTATATTTTGTGTTCATTATTTTTATGTATTACATTTTTTGGGCTGTGGAACGAATAATTTGAGTTTCCATGATTTCTTATGGGAAAATTCCTTTGGTTTACGAGTGTTTTGGAATACGAGCCGGTATCAGGAACAAATTATGCTCATAAGCCAAGGTTCCACTGTATTATATAGTTACAAAGCAACAATGATTGTGCCCAAGCATGCCAGAAACGCAGTCAGTACAGTGAGCACATAAAGGAGAACACTTGGCCTAATAACATTAACACTATGTCTTAAGGTCATATTGGCCTGGTTTTGTGCGATCAATAAATGTCCTGGGAAAAGCATATAAAATTCCATAGAGTCTGTTTGGAAACAACCCAAAATAACTGACATACGTGCATGTCACTGTGCATGCCTGTACGTAGGAAAAGTTGTTCAGCTCAATGATGTATAAATGTGTACCGAATTTCACATGCATGTGTATGTATGTGTCTGTATAGCGTATCAGAAGACTGGTTAGGTATGTGGGAGCTAAACCAAAAAAAAATATATAATAATTATAATAATAATAATAATAATAATAATAATAATAATTCTTTAATTTTTGTGAAGCTGCTTTGAGACAATGACCATTGTTAAAAGCGCTATATAAATAAAATTGAATTGAATTGAATTGAATCTATATGTGTAAGAGCTATGCAGCAAATGTGTGGAGCCCTGTGCCAAACCCAGAGCACCTATGCAGCAAAGTAATGTATTACCTATGTAATGATTCTCATGAATATCTGAGAATGTTAAGATCCCCCAAAATCCCTGGCTGCTGGATAAAAATCCTTAGAAGAACATGAGGGCACTTTACACTCTAGGACATCATAGGGCTGTTTCCATAGTACTTAGGCTCTAAAAAGGAATACAACTTATGGACGTCCTAACTAATACTTTTCTGGATTTATTTTTTAACTGTAGTTTAACTGTAAATATTAACTGTATTATGTGCACTATTGAGTGTAACTTGAGACTTGGATAAGCACAACACATTAGCTTGAACTCAATGTGGTACATATTAATTTAGACAAATCAGGAATCAAAAGAAAAGACTGTAGCAAAGGTTATAACACAAGCAGACATCAATGTTGTCTTTCAGCTGCTCCAGGCAAGGGGTCGCCGGCACAGACAGCTTATAATAAACTCAGTCTGGAGAGCAAGTTACACATAGTGACTTAGTGAGGTTCATTAAAGAGTCTTCTTTTCATTTCTGCAGGAACAACTCTGGGAAATGCGACTACAGTTTATAATTTCACTGAAACTTTAGACCTGGCAAATCCCAAGGGTAATCCTCCAATCAATAGCACCAGCAACTCCACAACTGTATCGGTAAGAGAGATTATTATCCAAAATCAACTAATTAAATTGCGACACTGAGTCTCATTGAGTTAATATTAATGACAGTCAATTAATGATGTTTTAATTTATTTCTTTTAATCTTCAGCTCAACATCACCCGTAACGGTTGTAGCAGCACTAAACTGTGTTTGTCGAGTGGGTCTAACTGCGATCCTGCAGGAAACGGCAGCTGCTTTTTCAGCTCAGTCCAAGTGACAAACCAAGCGTTCTTCTTTGAACTCAGTGGCACGACGTCTGGCTACATCGCACTGGGACTCACTCAAAATGTAAAGCCTGATCAATGTCATTATTACAGTTTTTTATAATCGCTATGACAGTTTTTTCAAAACATTTCACAATTTTCCTAAACTCTTAACGCACCATCACACCTAAAACACACAATTGGCAAAACGGTTAATTTCATGCTCAAAATCACACATTGTAAACTAAACCCCAAAACTAATTTTCAAAATACGATAATAAACTACCACAGTACACTATGTCTAGCAAAACACTGCAAACATGTTTTAAAATTAAATAATTATTCAAAACACATGTTCTCTTCCAACAGGAACATTGTCAATCATAACGCAAAAAAACACTATCATCAGCTGAAATTACAGAAACTGCATTATTTTATGTGTCAGGTCTGACCTTATATTTGAAGCCTTTCTACATTTTTGTTTCGTTGGGTTTAGTAAATGCATGCATTTTGTTTCTTTTGCTGCAAAATTCAATACAAAAAAGTGAATGACCATCTCAGAGTAGCTTTATAAAATGTACAGTTTATGTAAAAAAACATACAGACACAGAACTGCTGCAGTACAGACTTTATCTGCAAAAGGACATTACTGCAAGATATACAAACAGAAAAAGCACCGGAATTATAATAAAAAAAACAAAGTAATCTTATATTCTGCCCGGTCTTCTGCATTTGACCACATGTTCTCATCCACATCACACCTGATATCTTCTCTGGCAAGGCATCGTGGGAAGAATCTTTTGGCATCATCCATGGCATCCAGGGGGGACATTTGGTCATGTGGACGATGGTCAAAAACCTTCCATCTCCAGGCTGAGAAAAACTCCTCAATGGGGTTGGGGAAAGAGGAGTAAGGGGCAAGGACATGGGACATCATCCTTGGATGGGCGTCAAACCAGGCTGTGACTGCACGGGAATGGTGGAATGCCACATTGTCCCATGTGATAACATATATTGGAAAGTGGTCTCCCACCTGTCCCCCTTCTACCTCTGGCACCAGTCTTTTGTGCAGGTCTTCTAAAAACAGGAGAAGGCGGTCAGTGTTGTAGGGGCCAATCCGTCATTTATGCAGGAGTGAACCATTGTTGGAGATTGCGGCGCACATGGTGATGTTGGCTCCTCTCTGGCCCGGCCGGTAACTCTGGCCCTTTGGCCTATTACTGTATGTTTCTCCCACGGCGACACCTTTTTCGCTAAGTTGAAGCCAGCCTCATCAACATGGATAATTTCATGTGGGCTTGATTGGCCTCCAACTCCATGACTCTCTGAAAGTAATTACACACAGTGTATGTAAATGCTGTGCTGTACTGTATATCTACTGTATGTACTAA
>JAOVVA010152197.1:0-10148 GCA_028565275.1 Leiocassis micropogon | reverse complement strand
CACACACACACACACACACACACACACACACACACACACACACACACACACACACACACACACACACACACACACCGTGACTTACTATACGTCCTGCAAGACAAAACATACCCGAAAACAAAGAGACATTTAGAATAACCATGGAAAGTCTGTCTCAGAGCCAGAGCAGCGATCTGGTCATGTTTTATGCTGAGCAAAGCTTTGAACAAAGTTGAAGAATAAAAATAAAAACTTAGCAATAATACAATATTTATACAGAATATGTATATGTTAATAAACTTAGAACATTTTACAAATGTAATGCAAATAATTACAAACAAAACAAAATACAATAAACAATACAACTGCAATAAATAATAAATAAACAGCAGTAAAAATGAATGAAAAATACTTTTAAAATACAAGCGGGTAAAATGATGCATTACCTAAAAGCATGATGGTTAAAATAATACAAAAGTTATGCAAATATTGATATGATGTAAATATAGAATAAAAGAAAAGCAAATAATAAGAGGAGTTAAATGGTCATGTGATCTATTCACAGATTTATCTCCGTCTCTTTTTTTAAAGCAGTAGCAGATGGAGTGTTTATCAGTGTTTAAAAAGGTTATCATTAGGACTGGATAATATGAAATATGAACTTAGCAACGAGAGGAACCTCATGCGATCACAACGCACCAGTCACCGTCACCAGCAGAAGATCTATTTTTGTCCCATTTTTTCCCCCACCTTTATGGTTTTACTTCATTTCTTTTAGTTAAAGCATTTAAAAACAAAAAGGAACACTTAATGTTCTGAAGGGATCGTTTGACTCCCTGAACTTTTCTCTGAACTTTGTGAGCAAACCTAAAGATCCTGTACACGTCTATACGTCCATCATACAGTACGTCATGAAAGAAATGTCCTTTTATTGATATAGTGATGCTTTTTTAACTGCAGAAAATTAACTTATTTAATATAGAGGAGGAGTCGGAGGAGAAGAAGCTTTGTATTCAAACTTTTTGTCTTGTTAAGAAGAAGGAAAAAAGCGAGGCTGGTGAGAGAACACCTTTTTATGGCTGCTATAAAGTCATTTGCAACAGGAACTAACGTGTTTATTGAACTAACGTGACATTAAAGATGTACAGCGTTACCTTTGCATAGAAATGTAATCTGTTGCTCTGGAGACGAGTTCTTACTGCAAAATTTCGTACTGCGAAACGGATTGTCCCAGAGGAAATAATGTCAATGCAGATGATCGGTTTCAGCCACCCAAAAATATTACAAATGTTACCAATTTCCAATACGATCATAATATTTTTGCATATAAAAACAATCAAAACATTTAGAAAAGACATGGAGATGAAGTAAAATATGAAATAAACAGACGTTATACCTCACTTAACCTTAATTTATGATTCCTCTTGGCACTGGCTGCTTTAAAAACCAAACTGAAAGCGGCTCCCTTTTCTTTTTGATAACATTCTTGAGATCCATGGTGCTATGTCTTCACTGAATCTTGCACGAAATGCAAAAAAAAAAAAAAAAACTTTCCACTGACATGAACAAGATTTGAATGGCTCGCAGACGGAAGCACAAGCAGCTATAGCGCTCGTATGCCGAAAATGCCTTCATATGCCGAGGCAGATTTCTTGCAAAATTTCAGTTCTTAAGCTAAAAATTTGGCGAGCCGTTCGTATGCTGAGGTGGCACTATAAATGTAACTGGAGAAAAATTATGTATAACAGGAATTAAACACTATATAGTAGCTCCACTTCATCATATATATATTTCTCTTCAGCATGAACTGTTTAGTATAGAGATCATAATGTAATGTAATTTTATCTTTAAATCCGCCTCGCAACACCCCCGGGGTCTGGGTTCGATTCCCACCTCGGGGTCTGTGTGCATGGAGTTTGCATGAGTTTGGTGGGTTTCCTCCGGGTTCTCCGGTTTCCTCCCACAGTCCAAAGACATGCAGGTTAAACTAATTGGCGTTCCCAAATCGCCTGAAGTGTGTGTGTGTGTAATGGATTGGCACCATGTCCAGGGTGTACCCCGCCTCGTGCCCCAAGTCTCCTGTATACAGGATAAAGTGGTGTAGACGATGAGACGGTGAGTGAGAGGACAAACGTATAAATCTGTCCCGGATGAGACAGTCGTACCCTTTAGGTCGATCCAAAACCCGAGTAACGACCTTTCGGTGTGAAAAGTTCATTAAAAGAAAAAGAAGAATTAAAGCCGTGATTATTACTGGATGCTCATCTTCTGTTAAAGAAGAGACAGAGAGAGACAGAGACAGAGAGAGAGAGAGAGAGAGAGAGACAGACAGAGAGAGAGACAGAGAGAGAGAGAGAGACAGACAGAGAGAGAGAGAGAGAGACAGACAGACAGAGAGACAGAAAGACAGAGAGACAGAGAGAGAGACAGAGAGAGAGACAGACAGAGAGAGAGAGAGACAGAGAGACAGAGAGACAGAGAGAGAGAGACAGACGAAGAGAGAGAGAGACGGAGAGAGAGAGAGAGACGGAGAGAGAGAGAGACGGAGAGAGAGACAGACAGAGAGACAGAGAGAGACAGAGACAGACAGAGAGACAGAGAGAGACAGACGGAGAGAGAGAGAGACAGAGAGAGACAGAGACAGAGAGAGACAGAGAGAGACAGAGACAGAGAGAGAGAGAGAGAGAGACAGACAGACAGACAGACAGAGAGAGACAGACGGAGACAGAGAGAGACAGAGACAGAGAGAGACAGAGACAGAGAGAGAGAGAGAGAGAGAGAGGGGAAACATTCAACAGGAACTCAGATGTCACATCACATCACATCCTGCAGTCATCCTGTTCCTCTCTTGACTCAGGAAGGAGAAACACATGAGTGGGGAACTCACACCAAATCCCAGCATATGGTCTAATGACCTAACACTCTAATATAATCATAAAAACAACAACAACAACAACATCATCACCTCCTCCTCCTCCTCCTCCTCTCACCTGTAGTGATGTATCAGTGCGCTGAGTCTCAGGATCTGTCTCTCCTTCTCCCTGTAGTTACTGATAAAACACACACACACACGCTTTATGTCCTTTAACCGCCGCACGGCTCACTCGCTCCAGGAAGCCGAGCCACGTGACTCCCCCACCCTACGTCACAACGTGGTGCGTCACGTGACCTGTAGTTCCGTCACCGCACGTAACGCGGAAGTAACTCTGTCCCTTGCGTATCTCTGCCAAAACGCCCTCCTGTGTGTGTGTGTGTGTGTGTGTGTGTGTGTGTGTGTGTGGAAAGTTAAATGATGAGTCTTTGTACATAAAAAAGTTTATTATTATTATTATTATTATTATTATTATTATTAATAATAAATGAAAACAGCACAGAATCATTTATACTACTGCTACTGGACAGACCACCGTGTATCTGCGGCGGCATCTGCTGGACAGACCATGTAACTGCAGCAGAATAATTCCATCCTAAAAAAATATTCTCTTTCTGACTCTTCTGGTTCTGCTATATTAATATAATAAGACAATATAACAATGAATATATGCACTCACAGTCATTTATAATATATTCATGTTTATTCCTTTCTGTGTGTGGGTAGAAAGTGAATTGATGTGTCTTTGTACATAAAAAAGTTTATTATTATTATTATTATTATTATTAATAATAAATGAAAACAGCACAGAATCATTTATACTACTGCTACTGGACAGACCACCGTGTATCTGCGGCGGCATCTGCTGGACAGACCATGTAACTGCAGCAGAATAATTCCATCCTAAAAAAATATTCTCTTTCTGACTCTTCTGGTTCTGCTATATTAATATAATA
The DNA here is from genome assembly GCA_028565275.1 of Leiocassis micropogon. Classification (NCBI taxonomy): domain Eukaryota; kingdom Metazoa; phylum Chordata; class Actinopteri; order Siluriformes; family Bagridae; genus Leiocassis; species Leiocassis micropogon. The sequence continues at coordinate 6,341 of JAOVVA010152197.1, read as the reverse complement.
AGACAATATAACAATGAATATATGCACTCACAGTCATTTATAATAAATTCATGTTTATTCCTTTCTTTTTTTTGTCTTCTCCCTGTTCTTGCGTCTTTATTTGTTTAATCTTTTTATGCAGTATCTTGCTTGTATTTTTATAAACAGTTTGCTTTTATGGGACACTTGTCAAAATGTAAACCTATAATACTACTACTACTACTACTACTAATAATAATAATAATGCGGCACTATTGTGCAGTTCTTGGCACTGTCGCCTCACACCTCCAGGTTTTCTTCCTAAATTGCCTGTAGTTAAATTAATTTCTGCGTTAAGTTAAATTCATCCTTTATTTGTCAAATAAACATTACTGCACAGTAAAATACTTAATTCTTCACATATCCCAGCTTCTTGATAGTAGGCTGGGGTCAGAGCGCAGGGTCAGCCATGATAAGCGCCCCTGGAGCAGAGAGGGTTAAGGGTCTTGCTCAAAAGCCCGTCAACCTGGCGGAGTCCTGGGGGAACCACCGACCTTCCAATTAGTAACTCAGAGCCTTAGCACACTGAGCCACCCTGCGATGGATTGGACTCGTTTACATTGTGTTATAACAGTTAATTTGAGCACAATCTTTATCTTCTAATCTTTTATGATGTTTTGTTGCTTGGTGTGCAAAACCTGGAGAGAGGGACAAACACACATGCACACATGATATATCTGAAGATCTCTGTTTATTATCAATAAAGAGAACTTGTTTAAGCTTTTGGCAAGTCATAGAGAGACCAATATATATATATATTGCATTTTTCGGGTGGAACACGGGCAATAGGAAGCATTATCTCATTCAAGCATAAACATGTTTCTTTCCATTAAAAAATGTGAAAAAATATATAATTGTATTATATTATACAATAATATAATTTAATAGAAAAATACAAATATATAATTATATAATAATATTAATATGCAATGCCTTTATATATTACACTTTATAAGAAGGGGAACACTTACTGTACATACAGTATGAACAAACAAAGTACAACCATATGTAAGAGCATTGAAAGCAAATGTAAACATCTAAGTTCTTTAAAAGATTAATCTTTTCGAGAATGATAAATGAAATATTCTTATTTTCGGATGGGTCCCACAGAAGTGTTTCAGTTTCATCTTACATTAGAATTGCAAACTATCTGAGGTAGACTTATGTAACCATGTACATAAATGTTCATGTGCAGAACTGGGATCGGGAGTCAGTATAGTAAAGTGTGATAGTGTTTTATTAAAACATGTACAGGTCTCATCTCAATCTTGTTGTGTCAAGTTTTATTGTGTACTGGCTGTGCCCGGGACCTCATTCATGTGGAATTTAATCTCACATTCATAAGCGCATATTAAAAAGCTGTACAGCGCCATACTGTATGTTGAATTTTAAGAAACTTATTATTTTTTCAAGGTTGATTTTTTATGATGAGGGTATTTACCATTTAAAATTCAAAGTAGCATAACTTCTCTTCCTGTGGGATGATTGCGATGAAACCAAGCCTATATGTTACCTCAAGCTTTACAGTTTTATTATATGTATAGATCATATTACAGATCCATACATAACTATACTTTTCTCATCACTAAACCTTAACCAATGATATAAGGGATATTGTTACTGCATTTAACACTAACAGTCAGATTAGTTTTTTGAGATTTTGGGATTTTGAACGAGAAACCTGAGGCGACAGAGGGAAGGAACAAAAAAAATCATCCTGAAATGACATGAGGTTAAAACCTTGAGAGGAAGCAGATTGAAAAGTGAACTCATGCTCTTTAGACTGACACTGGATAGTGCAGTTATAAATCACCACAGACTGAGTGCTACTTTTAGACACACGCTGCCTAATGTCCTCATATGATCACAGCGTGGGTCCTCAGTTTCAAACACCTCTATAGAATGTTTCATGCAGGTGACTCGACAGCCTGAGCCTTGATTCTCTTCCATTTCGTCTATCAGAAGGACAAAAACAACACTGATTAGTGGAGAATCCTCGCTCAGTCTGACACAGGCCACAGGTGGAAATGTTTCTACTGTCTATATTTAACCCGAGTTACTGTGGTTGACCTTGCTCCATCTGCTCTGTGATGCCTTTTTTCAACACTTTCCTCTATTATATTTTAATCTTCTGAACATTTGGTGCAGTAGAAAGAAGTCCTTGTACTGTAAATAAATCGCAACGGTTGTGAACGTAAAAAAACGACTTTCACTCAAATGTCTAGTAGAAAGAATTAATCTGCCAGCCTGCAAGGCTCGGGCTCATAACATCAATACTGTGATAGATTTAATGCCAAATCTGGACAGCAAGACACAGCTGGACTGTCAACTTAGCAGAATGGCAGCATTTGGTCATGTGACAGCAGCAGACACGCCACAGAGTCCTGTGAAGCCGAGCCATGAAGTTCTCAAAATATTAATTCTGCTTTACTAAGTGTAAATACCACATATGTCACCACAATAAAAATATCAAACACAATAAAAAAACATGGAGGCACTCGGTGTGAGCTAACAGTATGCGATGTGTTGTGTCTTACATCTGGTATAAAGGTCTAATGCATGCTAAGCAAGGACCTCATGGATCAGCCAGACAGAGATATTCTCAAAGGTCTTCATCTCTTAAGTAGCTGGCGTAACAGGTTAGAAAAAGGCGTTTCCACTTGCTTGAATTTTTAGGTGTATGGCCCTTTAATAATAATAAACCTGCACTCTCTGTTCATTGGCTGGTGCCATGTTGGAGATTGCGTCCGGTTAGGTCATTTATTTTTTATTTATTTTTATTTATCCTTTATTTTACCAGGAATGTCCCATTACATCTCTTCTTCCAGGGAGTCCTGGCCAAGGTGGCAGCAACAAAGTTTAAAAGTTTCAACATATATACACATAGAACATACAATGTTAACACATATAAACATACAGACATTCCAAAAATGCAATTACATAAACAAACACGGACTAAAAATACAAGCAGATGGGAATTCCAAATGTCAAAAAGAGACAGAGAGAGTTATGGACCAGAAAAGATAGGAGAAAATAAAGATTTCAAAATGTGTATATAAAAGTATATGTGTATACTAAAGAATTATGAAAAACAATGACATTGTTGTATAAGAGCAAAGTTTAAAAGATTTTTGAAAACATTTACAGAGGGTAGGGAGTCCAAATTTAGGATATTTTGTAATGAATTCCACTCATGTGGTGCATATGAAGAAAAAGCAGTTTTGCCAAACTCTGTGTCTGTATTATTGGAGAATGAAGAAGGAGTTTTACTGATGAACGTGTACTGTAAGTGTTAGTGCGAAGTGTCAGTAGATTGCATATGTACTGAGGTTGTTTACCCATTAAAGCTGTTGCAATAAATACTAGGCAGCGAGATTTCCTTCTAAGGTGCAGTGATGTCCATTGCACCATGTCATATAGATTACAGTGATGTGTTCTTGCTGCAGCACCAGTTACAAATCTCAAAGCAGAATGATAGACAACGTCCAGCTTTTTTAGATGGAATGAAGATGCATGCATATATATTATGTCACCATAATCTAATACTGATTAATATTAGAAATATAAAATTAATATTCGCGCCAAGCAAGAGAGCGGTTGTAATGGGTGAGTGCTCTCTTTATATTTTGATGATGTATTTTTTTTTCTTCTTTCTTGTTGAAAAATTATATTGTAATAGTTATTGTGCACCTGTCATTGCAGGACGTCTTGTAAGAATGCACTACATTTAAATGTCTTTTATCAGGTACATGCTCTATTATAGATCATTGTAATTTGCAAACTGTGTTGTACATTTACTGCTGAAAACGTTCATTATTAATATTCACGCCAAGCAAGAGAGTGGGTTGTAATGGGACGTCTTGTAAGAATGCTGTGAAATTGACCACTACATTTAAATGTCTTTTATGAGAATAAAATATTCCACCCAAGGCGTGAAATGGTGTCAGTTGTCGCAGTAATTACACACAACACATATTGGAGTCGTTACAATGGTGCCGTGACCGTGACTCTGGAAGCAGCGTGCTGAGCCGATCGATCGGAAGTTTCCGGAGGTGTTCGTACCGAGGGTGACGACAGCTTTTCGAGGGAGGAGCTGTAGGGTGCAGTACCGCCATGTCTCGTCCACTTAGAAATGGACGAGACATGCTCAGGGTCTCAGCCTTCAGCAGAAATAATGTATAATCAGCATCCTGTGCACAGGCTTCTTGACTCAGACTAGATAACAATAAACTGTCAACAATGGACCAGCAACAGCGTGTTTGCAGGTGCTTTAAAGGTTTCAAGGATCGTGCAATATATCAGTAGTAAAAGAGTTGGGTGAATCTGGGAACCCCTGTGGCAGAACATTCCACTTCCTTTGATACAAAATAAAAACAGCCTCATTCACTAATCGTATGCAATATAGTAGAACATGAACCAACAGAACAGACAGAAAAGGAGTGATGGGACGTACTGTGCCGATGCTTCGAAGCGTGTGTCAAGAAATCCAGGAACTATTTAGTGAAGTGCGTTTTGAAGCTTGTATTGTTTGTATTGTATTGTTTGAAGCCTCGCTGCGATTGGCAGTTCAGGAAGAGATATAAAGCCCAAGCCCGTTTAGAAAAAATTTTTTTTAGGAAATAATGTTATTTATTTCCTAAAAAAATATATTTGTACATTTTTAGGTCTTTTTCTGTGTTGTTTTTTTGTGTTCCTTGTCCCTACCTTTATATAGATATATAAAAGATATAAAGACCAAGGAATCTCGTGGGTAGAATTCGTGGGTAGAATTGTTTTTAAATAAAAAAATTATAAATTGTAATGTATTAGTGTAATGGAGGAGGGTCACTTTGGTATGCGTGCTACTGCCATGGAACATTGATCAAAATGTAACAGGCACGAAAATACACTATATTCTATATATTATACTATATAATAACATCTGCCCGTCTTACATTTTTTGACCAGTAGGGGAGTTTGTGTGTAAATGAAGCCTCGAGAAATGAACCCTTTTGTGAACCAACTGGCTGGAAGGCTTCCGAGCTTCATGAAGCTTCATCTCACCATCAAAACAGAAAATACTAATTTTGCTAACAGGGTGTCAGGAATAATCCCTAGAGGGTGCCTCACACCCATGGACTCTTTTAGTTAGGCAACCTTTGACTGGCAATCCATTTTCCAGGATGCACCTTGGTCACATGGGTTGAGTAGGCTCATCTGTGGCTCATTAGCTATGGGTGTATAAATAGGCCTTGGGTTGGTGTTTAAATTGTCTTGCATCTGTAATAATTCTGTTTTGTTACCTGTGTTGTTTTGTTAGCTATGCATCCTTTCATTGTTTTGGGCCGCCTTAAGCTATAGCTTTATGTTTGTTTCCCTTATATTATGAAATAGCTTAACTTCTGCACTTATGCCTTGCCTGCAATCCCATCTATCGTTACACAGAGACTCTGTCCAGCTTCAACAGACAGTAGATTATCTGTCCAGAAATGGCAAAACTGAGGTAATGCGTTTATGGGCGCCAAGAGTGAGCTGGAAGGGGCCGGTCTTGACTCGTGACAGCGGGAGAGGTCATCGTCATGGGAGTGGGCAGAAGTGTTTCCCCCGCGTGCTTCATCCTGCTACTCTGCCACCGCCACCTTCCGCCAGCCATGTGCCTGCATGCCAGCTGTACACCTTCACTTCTTTTCCTTCCCTTTTATCCTTCCTCTCTCCTTTAACCGTTTCCTTCCCAATTTTACAGAAATAAAATTTCCCTTTTTCCCGTAAGACCTCGCCTCGTGTCCGTGTGTCTGTGGTGCCACCCATGCACAAGGGTCGAACCCATTACAGTAGCTATGTGTCTTATAATGATATTTTATTTGTTGGCCCAGCCTTTCTCAAACTGCAGCTTTAGAGCAATCTTTAGCAACGGGCCCTGCTTGCTACAAAAGAATAAAATAAATGTGTAAGCCACTCCCAAGATGTCCGTGCCACCTCTCGCAAGATCGCCCTCCATATCCACCATGATAAAAAGACTCTAGCTGCAATAAACACAGCAACAGGATAAAACACTGGGGATTCTAGTGTGTATGGTGGCCTTGGCGAACTCCCTTTCACTCTAACAAAATTCTTGTGTCCCAACTTTTTATTCATATAGAAGAACACATATTCCTAGCATTTACAGTATAATAATATAAAAAAGCTTGACCATTTCACCTTTAGGGTGTGTACACTGGTTCCCTTTCAAAGGCTACACTTGATGCTGCGTGAAAACGCTACGGGAACATCTTTTTGTGTTGCCGGTTGTGAAGCATGTGTGTATCAAACATGCCAAATTTTGGCTTATATAACCTCGGTCAGGT